>OZ026619.1:68145093-68225093 GCA_964020975.1 Hermodice carunculata
TACCTATACTATTTTAAATCGTTATAAATTGTATTTTCACTTAGTACAGATGGTATGTTTCCATTTATTGTGTGTGCGGAATGCTTCATATTGGATTAACTTTGATATTAATTTTGCGAAACTTCCAGTTTCTTCGAAATCCAGACTTTATTCATGAGGTTTCACCAGAAACTCAAAATAATAACGTTGCATATCCATGCTGATTTGATATGGTGATTTAGTCAGAGTTCCCACGCCCCTTACGTAAGTACAAGGTCCCAACTCTTTAATAAACAAGTGGATGCAGCATGATCGTCTGTATGCCCCCCTAACATTTGATCTACATATTAACATTCGATATGATATTAGTTTATTTAGTTGCAGCTCTTTCAGGGCTGAATTGTAATTGAGTCAACAAGTTTCCCATTGTTGCTTTTACCGATATAGGTCCAAAAGTGCAACCAGAAATGATGTTGACTAGGAGTATAAATGCACCGACCAGTAGCAGCATACACTGCTTAAAACGCGCATGGCTGCATCGTTCACCCAAGTCACTGTGCTCCGTTCGTTCATGTACATGAGCCTTGCGTTCAGCAGACGAGACGGTTGCAAATTTTCTATAACGTCTCTCGCGCTCGCAAAAATTCTGGTATGCTGAACAAAGCCCTGTTTACCCCTCGCGAAGACGAAAATGATATGCTGGCACCACCATTATATAACTGCTTCCCCAAAATTATGTATGTAAATATTGATGGGTTTTATAAAGAGATTCCACCGTGTATATATATATATATATATATATATATATATATATATATATATATATATATGTATATATATATATATATATATATATATATATATATATATATATATATATATATATATATATATATATATATATATATATATATATATATATACATGTATGCTGTAAATGACAATCACGGGTATAAATACTCACGGCTTTTAGATTTCAGGCATGCACCTAATGTTTTTATTTGTTATATTTTGGACATTGGTCCCATCAAACCTACTTTACAATGTTATTTTATCATGTCTTTCCTCGCAGCATTTTGTGCCATCAGCGAGCTTATCGAAAATAAAAATTGGAGTGAAATTAGCTGAATTATATATATGTATGTATATATATATATATATATATATATATATATATATATATATATATATATATATATATATATATATATAATGAGAGAAAGGTTCAAGAATCCATCCATACCTTTATAATGCACAGCAATACTTGTACGGTGGAACCTCCCTATTGAGGCCACGTAAAGTACTAACGAAATGCGGTCTTATTAGGGGATGTGCTTCAGTTAAAGTTAAGTTAAAAAAGACAGTAAATTAGTGGTCTTAATATACAAATAGTCTCTTTATGGCTGTATTATTACTCGGAAATTTTATTGTATGTACAAAAACCACTGGAATCACAACCTGATTAAATTCAATGTGGTCCCCGTAATATGCCATCAATTTAACCCATGGTTGTGTTTTAATGGGGAATATCACGATACGTGTGTAATAGGTATAATGTAAGACATTGCTTGCTGTGAAAGGCAACACGTATGTATGCGAATTGATTACATTCTCTTTATCGTATGTTTAAACCTGAAACTCCATACGACCACGGGTTACTTTTCTAAATATCTTTGGTTTTTGTCATTGATGTTGAGGTTCATAGACAAGCTGTGGATAAGCGCCAGGTGGTGCCCCGCTACCAGACTTCGCTTAATTTCCTTATCTGGATCCAGGGTTCCTGAAAGAAGGGGGGAAAGCCAGATACACCCGACCTTGACCGCCGCCCACGTTCACCGCTACACTCTCCAGGCACTTTAATGTGCTCGGGTCAGCAGTTGCTCTTTCCTTCAGACAGAGGCTTATCTCTTCGCCATATGAAAAGTAACTTGCAAAGTAGGGAAACCACCGCAAAACCCCCCCAGGATGAACCCGAATGAATACAATTCCAGGCGCGTGCCCGACATCGATCAACCAACCGCAAACGTGGGCAGTCATTCAGCCCGTAATAAGGAAGCTGATGGCTGGTCCGTAAAAGACGGAACCAAAGTATGCGGAAATGTACTGTGGAGTCACCTGAAGATCTGCTTTTTGTTGTTGGCTGTCTTCCTCTTTCTTTATCTGCCCCTCCTAATAAAGATAATTCAATTGGATGCAAAACTCCAACAACATGAATTGCAAAAGGCGTGGGAAGAAGAGAAGGAAGGATACAAGGAGTTCAAGGTGGGTGGAATTTCTGATCTACGTCATTGAAAGAGGTATACTTATTGGGGGTCCGTGCTGACAAGGAAGGCTATTTGTACACTTTGCAGTTACATGTAAATAGATAGAGGGCAACGTGCAACTTAAACTAGAATAACTGAATAAAAATAAACATTTTTTTCTTTATACCTGGTATTTATTTGTTGATTTGTATGTTTGATTCACCTGTTATGCGTTCATCTGCGAACAAGGAAGGACGCTATAATGTGGGTAACAATCATTCAATTGCACTGTGTAACACACCTATTTTGTGATATCCTAAACTTTTGGGACTTGACTCTTGTCCTGCTTGCTTGTTTATTTTTACTTATGTATTTAATACCTTATCTTTGTGTGCTTGTCGGGTGCTATTTGTATTTGCACTCGTCTTAGTAGATATATAACTTGCCACGGCCATGTACGCATTTGTTTCCTTACATTTATTGGCTATACACATACACACACTGCCCATATATATATATATATATATATATATATATATATATATATATACGAACTAAAAAAAATACAATCGCATCCTGGATACACATGTGCATATTATTATCCGTACACATCTGTCGGGTAAGCAAAGAAATTGACTTTTCCAGTGCATGGCTTGTAGCGCATTTAAAAAAAAATAGATCAAAGGTCTGGCCATCGGACAAGTGGAATTCACGCAAAAAGTCCTTGGAGTGACCGTGGAAAATTGAGTTTTCTATTCATTTTTCACTTAATAGCAATTTGATTATACTACACTTTCTCGGTGCTAACGATGCGCGCCACATCCCATGGAAATTACACTGACAGTGAAGCCTTTAAAGATAGTTTAATGCACCTAATATGATATTTTCATAGGGAAAACAGATTGCCAGATATGTATCTACTAAATCAATGTTTTATCAATTGAACTTCACAAGTAGGCATAAACAAAGTACAAGAAGTGAGATTTGGATATCTCAATGCACACATGATGTATCTTAATATGTTTGTAGTTTTCTATACTCAGGTAAAGCATGTTTATTTTACTGTTTTACACTGCTGCTGTAGGCGTAAAGTGGTGTCAAGTACCAGTCTCATAATTTATTATTCCTAATTTGGTAACTACACATGCATATTTCACAACTAGGAAGTTAAGCTAGAACGTTTAACATTACGTGGATACATGTGAGGACATCAATATCTGTCATATTTTAACATAAAATCAGATTGAGTTTGTGAACCGATCATAAAACACCCACTCCAGTATGGTCTTACCCGATGACGAAGTCATTTTCAAGGTAGTGAAAGCGCAAGTACAGGACACATTAAAGCAAACTTTACTGAATTATTAGCGACTGATTTTAAAAGGTATAGAAATCCTAAAAGGATTTTCATCCGATTCAATAACTTTCTATGTCAAAATGTCCACTCTCCACTGAAGACGGCATATAGTCATATGAAATTCTAACAAGCGGTACCGCCATTTGCCAAGTCTAATGGTATGTCCAGCCCATCAGACCAGATCAACAAATCACGATTCCACAAGCTATTTACTTTTTCCTGCGCTTGTATGATAAAAAATATTCCATAGAAACTTATATAAAAAATAACTCATTGTTTGCTTGCGATTTACTCTCTTTTCGTTGGGAAAGGGGTGGGATGGAGGGGGATGGGTGACTTCGTTTGGGTGTCACTGCGTGCGTGCTATAGACCTGCTTATTAGAGGTTCTGCCATAGCAGAGGGGGAAATTATGCCAACCGACTGAGTGCGGTAGCCGGCGGAACACAGTGGCGTCGCCGTTGACCGCCACTCTCTGCGGCCGCCCGCCGCCGAAATCCAAATAGGACTTTTGGAGCTCAGAGGAAGACATGGATCCAATGTTCACGTCTTCAGTCGTGGTACATTAGTAAAAGTTTTTCATACGCTCATTGGTCAATTCATTCACTTGTTTGATTTAATTAATTCGTTGATGCCTATCAGTTTTCTCATATATGCAGTCCAAATATAAATTATAGGAAGACATCTCATTTACTAGTGCATTAACTATGAATCCTTTTTCAAGACGCAACTGCAGAGACAAAAACATGTCAGTGCAAGACTGACGTAATCTTTGCTCATCGGGCACCTGAACTTCATCATTAAATGCATGTTTAGAATTATATGGAAAGTTCTCTTTTGGGGATACAATCGCCATCGAAAACAACGCTAGGCCCGCTGGGCAAAAATGACAGTGCAGATATATGGTGCTCAGTTTTCCGGTGGTGTTTATTGCGGCTGTGATGGTCAAAACGTCTACACCGACTTTTAATTTCAAACAGCTTCTGCTTCATCCCTTTTGTTCATTATTGTCCTTTCTCAGACAACTTCAATGAAAATTCCAGGGTAAATTCACCAGGAAAACATGCCGATACTCAATAGCTTTCCTCCGAAGACCCTGGTTCTTAACGCCCAGGGTGCTCTGTTCAATTCTAGTAATATGACTTTTGAGAGGTTGATAGCTACCCTCGTAGCATACTTGCCGAGAATTACAAGAAGTGTGATGCAAACAGGTAAGGTCAAGATCAACTGGTTCATGTGGGTTCTCAGTAGAGGGCTCTGTAGGCAGCCAGGCTAGGTATGTGTATTTCCATTAGTTTCCATTGTAATTCGCAACTATGGAACTTAAGTTTAGTTTGAACGTATTTTATTTTTTTTAAACAATGTACAAATACAATATTCTCATCGGCAATTAACAATTGGGAAGAGGGCTTAGCTCTATATAAATCCCTATCGTGGAAGAATAGACAACAATTAAACACGAGACCAACAGACACACAATCGCTGCACAGTGAGGCAGGGCCCACGGACTTGCCGCAATACAAGAGTGACAAGACATCACAGTTGGACAGGACAGATGGGGGGGGGGGGGGGAGGGGGGAATGAATACGTTAAAAGTAATTAATAATTTTGTTTATTAGGTACATGATTCAGGTAAAGTTTTGGGTTAAAAAAAACAAATAATTCCTCAGCCAATACCTGTTTGTGTGAATCTGTCAGAGAGCACAATGAAATCTTGAACTGCAGAGAAAATTTGGGTGTTTTCCGTCATGGTGCAGTTAGGAGAACCATACAGTACAGTTTGCAACGTAAAAGGACCATATAATGAAATTATATTGTGCAGTTTGGATCGGATAACAGTATAGCTCATCCTCATTACTGGCACCACATTGACAACTGGCATGTGTTTTGACACCAGTCTTGAGCAGATGGGAATTCAGCTGACTGCTACCCAAGCGGAGGCGAGTATGCAATACAGAACTATATCTCTCTCACCAAAATTGCAATACTCTGGACGCTTATTCGACCACCCAAAGTGATCACGTGATCTAAATTTAAAACTTCCACATGGCAACACCATTTTGCGCCATAGATGTACTGGGACGACGATCAGGAAGGATACAATTATAGGACGGACTCGCTGGATAGACATTACAACCATGTTTAACTTCAAAATATTTATAAATGCATATATTTAGTATAATTGTGTAAATAGACGAGAGCTCTGTGTTTCGAGCATTGCGATATGTAGTCTCAATACACAAACATTGAACACCAGCTCTGAAGTAATCAACAAAATAAATGTTGACCAACAGCGCAATGATTGTGATAAATGGAGACAGGAGTGTATAATTAACCCATTCAGTGGAAAATTTTGAACCTGAGTCAACAGCTTTTCTCGGCGCAATGCGCCCAATGTGTGTCGAGAAAAACTTTTGACCTGAGGTATTCTCTCTGGAACTATAGTCATGCGGGTATTTGAATGAAAGGTCTTTTTACGGGGAATACGAATCTGGGATCCTTGTGATAATTCAGACTAGTTTGAATAAAGTAGATTAGCTTTAGACGTGATTGGCAGTTAAAGCACTACTTATTCGAAACGATTACATGATCATCGCTTTAAGTGCCATGCTTTGACTAAGTCAACAGCTTTCCTCGGCTCACTTTGGGTACACCAAGGGACGTCAGGGAAACTGTTGACGTGGACCATTGTCAGGTTCTCTGCCACTAAAGACATGTTACTTGAATGAAAGATCTGTTTACAAGAAATATGCATCTGGTATCGTCATGTTAATTTGAAACCCGTCAACGTGGTCAAAATTGGCAATGAAAGAGCAATAGGATGGTCCGTCCTCCGTCCGTCCACAATTCACATTTTTACACTTCTCCAAAACCGTCTGCCAGATTCACTTCAAACTTGGTGGGCATGTACCTTGGGTGACTCTCGACCAAGTTTGTTCAAATGGTTACGCTCTAGTGCTTTTTGGATTATTTAAAATGAATTGTTTAGTTCTTTTGGGGAACAAATCTTAAAACATCTTCTTCTCAAAAACCGCTCACCCAATTGCTTTGATAACACACAGGAATACTCCTAGGGACTCCAAGTTCATAATTTGTACACAAGGCGGTGCTGCAATTAATTTCTTCTTTTTTTTTTTTTTTTTTTTTTTTGTGGATTTGTAGTGAGTTTTTGCTAATTATAGCTTCTCCGGAACCGTCACTCATATTGAGCTGAAACTTCGGGGATACATGTATGTTCCTTGCGAAAGGGTTAAACAAAGTTGTTCACTAGGTGGCACTGCTGTGGATTTCTGTTTTTTACAGATTTTTTCAAGTTGGGTTCCGATCGGTAAATGCACTTTTCTTATTGAATACTATGCAGGTCAATCATAATGTACATTTTGATACTAATTCACATTTTGGACTTCTAAGAAACCGTCAGTCAGATTCACTTAAAACTTAGTGGCGATGTATCTTTGGTGGGTCTCGACCAAGTTTGTTCAAATGATCACACTCAAGTGGTTTTATATATATATATATATATATATATATATATATATATATATATATATATATATATATATATATGCGTGATTTTGTTTTTTATGATTTTTGTTTTTCTTTTTAGGCAAATCTTTAAAAATCTTCTTCTGTAAAAGAGGATGGCCTAGAGACACTTCTGAGGACCCTTAGATGTTAATTTTCTCAAGAAGTGGCGCTGCATTCTTTTATTTCTCTTTCTTTGCAAGAATTATTGTCTGTTTTTGCTATTTTCGGCATCTACTCTAAAAGCGTCATTCAGATCATGCAAAAACGTGATAGAAGTGTTGCTTATGGAAGGGTCAAAGAAAGCCACACATTAGGTCAGCTGAGCAAAGGCTGTTCACACAGACCTCTTGTTGACATTTGGACTGGATATTTCAACTTAAGAAAACACAATGACCATTTCTATATTTTTACCGTCAAATTCATTGACGATGTAACAAAATTTGACGTGCATTGACCATATTTTGTATTCCTTTTTATTCAGAACAATCCGTATATTTACGTACAGGATATAGTCAAGACAATGCAACACGATGAGGCAGGGAATTCTCGTTTTAAGCGGAGGGCTTCGAGAGGTAAAACAATGGAGGGAGGAAAACAGTTGTTTTATTTGAACTTTTACAGATAATTTGATGGATTTGTCTCGAAATTACTGTTTGATGGCCATCAGCACAAGCGCGATGAAACAGCTGATTTAAGAAAATGATGAAATGTTATAATGTATCATTTCTCTTGTGTGCTTTGTCAGGGACAAATTATGAATAAATCTCAAATTAGAATGAAGTTTCAGTCATTGATAAAATAAGGACATATAATCCCGAATAAGCCAGTGTTAAGATTACTGCTTCATATTGAACGGGATGTTTCCTGGTATACCGGGCTTATCATTCTTATGTTGGGTTTTAAAATGACACTTTGGTCTTCAACAATAATGATGACACAAAGTGTATAAAACGGATACGTTCACATACGCTGTCAAGGGTATGTCGTAATGATATTTATGTCTGTGTGGCAACTTTCTTTCTTTCTTTCCCTCTTTTTTTTCTTTCTTTCTTTCTTTATTTCTTTCTTTCTTTCTTTCTCTCTTTCTTTACCAGCAACTTTGTCCGCCCTTTTTGTCGGAGATCATTATAGATAGAAACTCTATACTTAGCACAATTATACTTCTATAGATGAAGTTTTGCCCTTTTATAATGAGAGGTCATGATTTTCAAAATTGTGCAAATGAGGGCGAATTAAAGTTTTAAATCTTCAATACCTTGTATACTTTAGCAGCTGTAATTGCGAGTGTAAAGGAGTTCGATCAAAGCAAGCCAAAGGTCATCTCAAATGTCAAGGTCATGTCAAGGTCAAAGGTCAATTTTAGGTCAAAATATCATTTCAAAGGTCGTGGTTTAGATCACGTAGAGGTCATCTCAAGGTCAAAGGTCACTGTCGGTGATGGCTGTCCAATGCAACATATCAAAGATATTGCAAATCATTTGAATTGTGAAGTAAATCTTCTTTTCTAGTCACAATTGTATTTACTATTTTGTGAACAGCTTTTGAGTGGGGCACTTGATCGTATGCAGCAAATGTGAGTACCTTATCTATAGATGCTGTAGTCCATTGTCTGTATTTTGTTGACAATTTGTTCCTACAATCAAAAGCACAACACGGAATATATGTTGCGTTTATTATTGACAGCCCAATCATCTGACTTTAACTGTGACAGCACGTCATCAAAATCCTTTGGAACAACGGCCATGGAAACTAAAGTGATAGTGAATTGTTCTATGCAAAGTTTTTATGAATATATTATTCTCCCTTTCAGCTGGTTCGAAATCAATGAAATGTACAAACATGACTTCATGTGAGTGTTTTCTTCTTTACGAGAATGTTATTTGTGATTTTTCGAATTTTTGGAAGGAGGGCGTATGAAGGTGCACACAAGTAAAAACGAAGCTGTTCGGTTATTGTGCCCTGATGACTTTTGATTTAAGAGAAATAAGTATGCACGATTAACATAGTGCTCATAAAAAACGACCGTCATGTTTATGAAATAATACTAACGCGTTTACACGATCTCACACTTTAATTGATATAAAGCTCAGCACAATTTAACGTAATTTCACAATGTTTCTAATAATATAATCCACAGTGCGAATCATAATATGACTCAATATTGCAGTGGCCACAATAGTTTAACTCAATTTCACATTGCTCCTTTCTGAATTAAAGAAACTGAACTTCATGACATCATTTTCTGCGTCAACGTATAACCACTAGTACGCCTGTGTATATTTCAACTCTGTTTTCTGATTAACCTATTGTTGTCTTATATTTTTAAGGTCCATGGGTAAAACAAGTAACTGATGCACTGGCCAAGTCAGTTCATACCGAAGTGAAAAGAAGAGTGAGTACAAGTTCATTTCTGCCTACACCCTACATTTTTGACATCAGATGTGATCCCAAGAGGTTTCTAAATGTCCGGCCATTGCATGTGGTCAACAATGAATCACTTTCACGTAAAATGCCTGGCTTACAATGGCCAGTCATGCCGTGAAGTTGGGAGAGCACATGCGCTCCAAATGGTTGTCAGGGACTCTTACTATGGCTTGGAACTGCAAAGCCTAAATGTTATGAAAAGTTACGAACTTCTGGTATAAAGTACGAAGTCAACTTTAGATACTTTTGCAGCGCCACGAAACAGAGTCATTTCATGATATATATTGCCCCACCTGGCTATTAGACAAGCTATCATTTTAAAATGACACCGGTTTTTCACTTTTGTGTTATTCTCTATTGATTAAGACGAACACCTTCGAGATCGCCATTGGGAACTTATTTCACAAAGCAATCGACCCATTATCTTTGAACCCTAGGGTTATATTTAACTTACAACTAGGCTATCCTCTGACTTATCACTGTAGTCACAAATATATAACGTCTCAAGGGTCATAATATTTCAAAATGTTGTAATTTAAGGCATCAAGACCATACGCCCATGTCATAGGAACAGGTTTAGCGGATGATACGTCATCGACTTGCGTCAGAAGTGCACGTAAGTTATGTTCTATGAAACATGAGCTACTGTTTTTCAATAAATAATCCGGTCAGGTATAAGATAAACAGAACTCCAGCAGCATTCACAAAGCTGTTACAACCTTCAGCAAAACTTGCTTGCTAAAACACTCCATTTCTTTGTTTTGTCCATGGAGTTTGGTCTGCTTTGGAGACAAGAGCGATCATAAATTGCTTATTGGGACAGCACAGGAGATAAAAGCATCGATCCTTTTTGTTAGCAGCTCAGTTATATCTAAAACAATCCATTTGACGCGACGCAGGTACACCATACGTTCCTTATTCTTCCGTTCATATTGCATTTAAAACCAGGGTTACATGTGTGTTAAGCTTAAGAGGCTAAGGAAGTTCTTTCGATGAGAATATGAAAAAAAAAAGAAAAACAAGAAAAAAAAAGAAAAACAAAAAACAAAAACAAAAACAAAAAAAAAAAAAACAAAAAAAAAAAAACAAACAAAAAAAAAAAACTGCGAAAAATAAGTTCTACTCTGCTCTAAAGACGATTAGGTCCTCAGCACAAAGTTGAACATTTTTAATCCCGCACCCTTATTTCCCACAACTCCTTGATAAATTTGGGATCCAGTGGAAAAATACCTTGCATTCATGGAAACCTGAGAATACAACGAATCCAAATGGGTATCAGAAATATATGAAACATTCAGTCAAATAGAATTCAGGATTTATATGAATGGCAGGACAAGCGGCATATAAGTGTGTACACGCTGCAAATTTAATGGTTCATTCATCTTCGGCAATGAGACATTAAGGTTGTTTGAATGTCGAGTTGAACTGTCGAGTAATCGTTTTTTGGAAAAATCGACTAGATATAAGCGGTGAAAAGGCCTACTTTATGCAATACACCAAAACGTTTACGTTAAGAGACAATGTTTAGGAAATCAGTTTCCTGAGAAGAGGCGGATTTAGGTCGAAAAATGTCACCGACATAAAAGCTCAGCCAACATTATCATGCGCCTGGTACTTTAGAGTATTCAGGCCGTCCTTGCCTCTGGCCCGTATATTCCCCTTGCGGCCACTTGGAGCGCTGTTTCCAGGAGCTCGGTCGTCTGCCGACCAGCATTTTCCCCTTTTCCTCGTTCTCTCATTTTTAACAGAACATCTCTTGCTTTTTCGTATATATTTTACAACTATGATTGCTTTACTCCAGTCTACTTCAGCCAGCAAAATACCATGAAAGACAATATCAAAATTTCTGATAATGTCTTTGCAAGAGGCATAAACCAAATTTATAGTTCGTTTATGGCGACACCACTTACATAACATCCATGTACAGACTTATGATTTCAGTAGCTTTTTTCATTTCATTTTCTTTGGTCTATAATGAAGTCCGTGATGAAGTAATGTTATCAATTACTGCAAGCCTCAAATACCTCTTTTTATACTCTAATTTCATTTTATTCTACCAGATGGGAGATTTCGCTGGAAAAGTCATGATGATGAAGGTATTTTGTCTGTAACTGTAAGCTTGCCCTACAAGGAAGTGGAGCGTTCCCTGGAGATCACAGTAACGGGCGCATACTACGTCTACACACAGATAACCTGCAATGGCAAAAACGACAGGTGCGTATTTATAGAATAGAGATATTGCACTTTTTACGCTAGGTGTTTATAACTTATACCTATGTGTGCAGGCAAGCACTTTTATCAAGGGTTCACTAAAGTCTGAGAAATCTGAGCTAGGTGTTCGACGAATTAAGCGAGTGATACATGGGTTTGTCAAGCCACAAAAAGCCCGGCCAATAATTTGTTTTCAAAAGAGCATCCTACATCCAATTGACACCAAGCGTGGTATCACAGCCAAATGGTTCAGGAAAAAAGCATGCAGCAACATGACTTAAGCAAGTTATCTAGCAATACGATATTGATAATTTCAGTCATCTAAGAACATGGTTTTGGCAAGTTTGAGTTACCAAACAATATTGCTCCAGAAATTTGAGTCATCTAGCCATATACAATGTAGGTATGGTATGTTTGAGTCATCTGGCCGCATGGCCCCAAATGAATTTTATCCATCTCGCTATATAGCCCTTGTGGATCTAGGTTATATCAACAAATGCATTTGCATGTAAAGCGTAGGCTATTTAAAATTATATTGCCACTGAGAAAAACAAACAAACAAAAAACAATGAATCTCCTTCCCACAGCGTTGAGTAAAAAGGGAAATATGAAGGCCTATATTCACGAAGAAACATGATATCACACAGTGTTTAATATCAATACGTCCAGGATGATATAATTTTATAAGCAGTGACAAAGTTTTAAATTTTTCATCATATATCAGTTCAGTGTACGTGAAGTATTATTTCCTTCTTTGAGCTGTCCCGGGTTTTTTTTTGGGGGGGGGGGTGGTTTTGGGTTTTTTGTGCTTTTTGTTTTTGTTTTGCTTTTTGTTTTTTGTTTTGTTTTTGTTTGTTTGTTTGTTTTTTTGTTTTGTTTTATTTTTTGAAAGATTCTTTGCCAACATTACATAGGCCAAGATGCACTCACAATGGACGTTTTAAAGTACCTTTCGAAACAATCAGCAATTGCCCTTCGTATTAATTACTGTTTATTTCATTTTTTTTTTTTTTTGTACTTGATTGCATGGCTTCAGGCTCACTGTTGAGTCAATTACAACTAGAGATGTCTTAATGGTCACTCACTCAGATAGCAAAGGCTTTGGCAAAAACGGACCGTTTTATACACCTAATACGTAGGTTATAATTTGATAAGAGATGAAGGTGAAACCACAAGCACATTTGTTGCACATTTGTTCTACGGCTGACTCGATCAACAGGTCAAGGTTTTCGTTGACGCACTTGTGCGATGCTAGCCTTGGCTTGCTGACGTCATGTATATGTACAGGTGCCGTAAAAGTCTCTGCAATATTTCAAAAGAAGACTCAACGCTTTATTTTAACCTTTGGCCCTGGTCGCTCTCCGCCAAGATATTCGCCCTTAAAAGTCAGAGTATCGTACCTCAAATGGCTTTTATTAATATGTCAACAGCTTTAGAGTCCACTTGAAGCAAAACTTTTATATAATAGTCATGGTGGTCCTATACGGGAAAACAGAAAAAGAAAATTAAAAGACGAAAGGTAAGTTTGGGTCATAAATCATAAATACAGCAACAGGCCCAGGCTATATATGCCACGTGCATGCTATTCACCATTCTCAATGCAGCACTGCCGAATGTTCTCTGCTTATAAGACTAAATTGAAACGGCAAGGGTAAATATTTTGTGAGCCCTCATGATGATGTCGTCAGTAGGTCCATAGCTCAACAGCATATGTCAAATAATGGATATGCTGCGATCGCTGTACCATAAGACAAACTTTCTCAATTGTGTTCAGCAGTTCTAAAGTTCGATAACACAATTTGCGAGCACCCCGCCATGCCACTGTCACAGATCACAATACAGAGGGCACGAGTTATGATGTAGGTCGCAAAGTGGACCACAAGCAAGCCTCTTCATATAAACAAACGAAACTAAGGAGAACTTTCGCAGAGATGTTGCTGCAATATTAACTTGTCATGTGTTTCCGAGGAGAAAAAAGACCCGGTGCAAATTCAAATTGATTTTACCTCTTAAGTTTTACACTGGAGCTGCGGAAACACATAGAACACGGGAAAGGATCATTTTGGCATTTCATGTTAAACCGTCAATAGACCGACACAACAGAGTTTCCCGGTAAACTATTGAGGCAATATAATAGTAAAACCAGCCAAGTGGAGGAGACGAGTCAGCAGACTGGCCTCGTTCGCGCGGCGGATAACTCCGAGTGCTTGCACGAGGAGTGATCCGCCGCAGGAACGAGGCCAGTCTGCTGACGAGTCTCCTCCACGCGGGTGGTTTTACTTTTATCCAGTAATTATAGCTGTAATTTTATTTTCATCGGTAAACGCAAAAAAAAAAAAAAAAGACAATTGAAAACAGTTTCAACGTTAATTTCACCAAACAAGGTTTTGCATAGGTTTGCGTATGAATAACTGTAAGGCAGGATCCAGTAATTGGGTCATTTGAAAACTATATGCTTGTCGTGCGCCAACTACAAGAATTTAGAAGGAAAGTAGTTCTCAGTGACTTTAGCACTGTGGTGATATGGATTGACCTTTGCACTGTGGTGATATGGACAGGGTTATCACCCAGTCTGTATCTTCCACCTTTTTCTGCATGATACAGCTATAACTACTGGATACAAGCAGAGTGCACCACGGAAAGCACCTTGTCTGATTCAAATTGTTATCAATAGGGTTATCAATTAGGTCTACACCAATAAGAAGAGGGTGACATTAACGCTATCGGTATCTGATCTTTGCTGATAATTTTAACGGGAAAGAGTCGAATGCCAATATACCTGCTTTAGGTCCCTCAGAGTTAAAATCGCCCCACGTATCCTCCGGGTTAGAATTTTCCCATGTATCCTATTGGTTGAAATTGTTCCATGTACCCTGCAGGTTAAAATTGTTCCATATATCCAAAATGTATTATATGTATGCATCAATAACTGTGCTGCTTTTCGTGCCCTTCCCTCATTTTAAGCCAGACTTGAATCTAGTTGCTTCATAACATTATACCACAAGAAAACACTTCGTTTAATTGTGGTTTATAATAGAGAACCTGTTTGCCCTACACAATGTACCACAGAAACAAAATTATGGAGAGATCAAATTAATTGATTGATTGATTGTTGTTTTTTTTCTTGGTTTATTCCATAACTGTACATAAAACAATAGAAATAAAAGAAAATGAACCAAGGATGGCACCAAAAGTCCGAAGACTTATTTCCATGGCGGTCCTTTAGTGAAAAATATAAATAAATACGGTAATCTATAAAAAATATATTAGTAAGCAAAAACAAGAAAATAGAAAATAGAAAATACAATATCAAGTCTTTAAATCAAATTTTAATTCACAACTGAATGAAATAATATTGTGTAAAATTGAGAGGGAGAGATAGTATGTTTTTTTAAATTACTAGAATGCTGAGTACGATAGACCCGATGGTGAGTATTGCTGTCTAGAAAGTGTAGGTCTATATGCCAGTCGTCAGGCCGCCAGTAAACGGTTGAAAATTATCTGCTCATCCCAGATAAACTACAAACTGGTATCTAATAAATCGCCGTCCTCGAATGTAGACAAATGACCATATAACACCAAGTGTGTAAGTCTAATTATAAATGAAATCCTGATTAATGCTCCGTTGTACCTCTCCATGGAGATGTTTTTGTAGGAGTATTTTATAAGTATTAAAATTGCTTGTCCTTCGAATTTCGCAGGGCCGCTTGTTTCATTCTGCTATGAAAGTATAAAAAAGTGAATAACCCAGTTTTAAGTTCCTTAAAAGGCATAATAAGGGTTGTTTCTGGTGTCGTAATGGGTAATAACATTACGCTCTTGAAAATAATTGGATAAGTATTCAGGTGCTCTGTTGTACGAGACTTTATGAATTTGGTGAAGTTTAACTGGACAAGTCTATCTTCAATCGGCAGCCACTTCAGACTTAATAGCTCTTGATTGCCTATATGTGCTCTACCATTTAGGTCACACACAAAACTTTCTATTTTGCTTTGGCAGGTTTGCAGTCTTCTTTTGTATAAAGTTGATAAAGAGGAATACTAACTAATACAAGCGTAGTCCATGTGGCACTGGACAAGAGCAGTACACAAGAGTTTCTTTGTCATTTTATCAAGACAATCTTTTTAGTTTCTGTGCATTAACAGTTTGTTGTTACATTTCTTAATGACTTTTTTGCTAATAGACTCGCTTGACAAAGATTGATCTAAAGGAATACCCAAGTACTTCTTCTGGGATTTATTTTCAATGGTAGTATCTCCAAACTTGATGTTTAGATTGTTGACTTTAATCTCTCTCAGCGTACCAAGCAAAAATACTTCCGTCTTACCCAAATGTAGGGAAAGTTTGTTGTCCACTTAGCATTTATTTATGGATTCTGGTCCTCTATTAAGTGCCATTTTCAATTCTTTTGTGGTGCTTGTCCGCAAACAATAATGCAGAATCATCAGCATATAATTCAAGTTTGCAACTGGTCGCCATAACCATATCGTTGACATAAATCTGGAACAATGTTGGCCCCAAGATCGAAATTATATTAACTCATTCCATACTATGGTGACAGGCATTGGTCAGTGGTACTGGCACTGACTTAAAACTATTGAAATGTTGGTACTTGAATGAAAGCTATTTTCATGAAGAATTTAAATATGCAATTGTCGTCTTGAATCTAGGAAAATATGCAGAGAAATCAGGGACTGATATGGAACAAGTTACAGATATTTTATCCCTTTGCAGAACCTCAACGGCATGTGGATTTGAGACGGTACTGAAACCAAATCAACGAGCAGGCGATAGTTCCAAGCACGTCGTACTCATGCATTCACTTGTGGATCAAATTCATAAGTAAGTAATCCTGAAGAGATGCGATTTCCCTCATATTTTGAAATGTTCTGTTTTAAACTAGTTTTACGAGAATTGCTAAATCAGCAGAAAGAGTTGTCAGTATAACACTGATTTTGATGTCAAATCGAGGGCTCATTTCACGTACATTGATGACATTTATGTAAAGTGACTATAACCAGAAGAAATTAAACACCCCCCCCCCGAAAAAAACTCTACTTTGTCCCGGAGCAAAGATGCTGATCTTCAACTAAGGTGATTAAGAAATCAACGGCGATGAAGCTGAAAATGACCCATAGCCACCAGCTTTAGCACAGACGTACCTCTGAGGGTCAATATCTAGTCATGTCGTTTTCAATATTGCGCATGCGCGACCTTACTGTATAGACCACTGTAGCGTTTCTGGAGATAAAACATCCCTCTCATGCAGTGCCTTATTGCAAAATGCTGAGACAATTCATCGTAGTTCCCTCTGCCCTGGTCCCGTCTGCTGGGGCTAACTGTGCCTCACTGTCTTGTGATTTGCCCTGTATTGCACTCATGTGCCTTGCTGTGCAATGATCTGCTCGGCTGTGCCTTACTCTCTTATGATCTGCTCTCCATTGGACTGCTGTGCCTTACGCTCTTGTGACCTGCTCGCCACTGGACTACTGTGCCTTACTCCCCTATGACCTGCTCTGCATTGCACTGCTGTACCCTGCCTTCTGCTATGATCTAATACGCAATGAACTGCTGTGCCTTGGTCTGCTATAATCTGCTCTGATTTGCACTGCTTTGCTCTTCTCTTATTGCTCTGCTTTGTTCAGATCAAGCGTTCTCTATCCTGGTGACCTGTTATAATCTGACCTTTTTGCAGTGAAGTTTTATCTTATGTTTCCAGCGGTCGACGAAGAGTTAATTCTCACGTACCGAGAAACTCGATGTATCATGGTGGCGTTTTCTCCCTGGAAGCCGGGGACCAAATATACGTGAAACCGGATGATAGCAGCCTGTGTCCTTACGCCTTTCTCCATCACGAAAGGAAGGCGTTCTTCGGAGCATTTCTGATTTACTCGGATAATCTCAATCAGTGAAATAAGGGACCATTGGTCGGATAATGACTATACGGAAAACAAACAGACATTATCGTGGACGAACACATGTCGATTGATTCGTTCATTATTATACCCGGTCCCTTCCTCCGCGTTTTTTACGAGGAGGCAGGTGAAAGTGACCTTTGCTTTCCAAACTGTTGCTGTTCTTTCTCATCGGGAAGGAAAGAAACTGAAAGTGGCCTTTACTTTCTAAACTATTGCTGTTCTCTCTAAGTGGGAAAGAAAGGGAGAGTGACGTTGCTTTCCAAACTGTTTCATGGATTTATTTTTAAGAACAAAGACAGCCCACATGTCTTTAATTGCTGTGTCACCAAACAAGGATTAAATTTACTGTCCTGCATGGACTATGAACTGAAACCGCTTTGAATAGCAGATCACGTGTCTGCCAACTCAAGGATTGATTGGTTTGAATTAGGTCGCATATCTTACCACGTTCGTTTATAAAAGGATGTGACAGACACCTTCTCGTGATTGCATGATTCTAAGTGGTAGCTTTAGATGGGTGACTTCCCGTTGCTCTTCAAGGTGTGAATGCAAGACAGGTTCTGCCAATGCTGACTACAACATAAGGCACACAAGTGCACAATATCCGACGTAATTCAGTCAACGTCATTATTAGACAACCCTGTGCTTGATCTTAATTAACGCGAGATGCCTAATGGTTGTGTTTGCTGTGTTTCCGGAAGAAGGCAACATCAAACTTATTTGGTAAACGGACCAGGGTCGGGCGGCGTGTTGATAATAGTCAGCTTCGTATTATGCATGGTGCGCAGATGTTTTGCAATGGCATAGGCGCACGTTGCTATCAAATACAATGCAGGCCTAAAGGAACTAGATCTACTTTGGGTCTTGTTTGAGTAAGACCACCCTAGGGCCTAATACCCTTACATACATAATATATATATATATCTTCGCTCAAAGCAGATGACGCAGAGAATACGGAAAATTCTCAAAGGGGCTTCATGGGTATGGTACATGGCTTATTGATAGGGGATATTGTATTTTCAAACGTAATGATGCTGGTTAAAATTATCAATTATTAATTAAAATGGCCACATTTAACTTGAACTCGTATCTTCACTCCCAAAAAACAGGTTGCTAAAGTTATTGTTGAAGTTCAATATAATCAATCTTATATTGATATTGTGTCCACACTATGTGCTCAAAATATAAATAGCAGACTATGGAGACACATCAATGGAGGGGTGGGGGTGGAGGTAAAAGTGGGTCCGATCCACGGTTAACGGATTTAATACAGTGCCATTTATTCACACTTTTATCACTGACTGAAACATTAAGTCATGTTTCTGTATTGTCCAGATCAGTTTGGATAGGATGCCCCGATACCGGACCCTACAGGAAATATCACTTAGTATAATATCAATATGAGATACTCCTGAATTTTCATTCCACCGTGCACAACTTTTACGAATGGTTGATGTGAATTTCCATGGAATTTTTTTTTCTCAATAAAAAACACTAAAAATGCTAAAACAACTATGATAAAAAATTAAAAATTTAAAAAAACAACATAAAAAACAACTACAAAAAAAACAAAACAAAAACAAAAACAAAAAAAAACACAAACAAACAAAAAACAAAAAAAAAAACAACAAAAAAAAAAAAAACAAAAAAACAAAACAAAACAAAAATAAATGCCTGAGAGTGTTTCAAAGTAAATATAACATTGATCCATGTATTGATAACAACATTTGTGCAAGGTTTGGTGGTTTTCTATTGAAGAGTGATTTATTTGGAAAAATCATTCTTTTGTTTTAAACACGTGTTTTCCATTCAGCAAAAATGACTGGGAAACAAGCTTTGCCTACATAAATCCCTCTCGCGAAAAAAAAGAAACGAGAAAAAAAAAATACTAAACAAAAAACCAAAACAAAATACAAAACAAAACAAAACAAAACAAAAAAAGATACAAATACTATACAAAAAAGGTTAAAACCGGCCACAGGACACCGCATTGGCGTAACATGGACAATGAACAAGGACACACATATGATAAGAAAAGACATTACAATTACATAAGTATGCATTATCATATCAAATCTGAGGTGGCCAGACAACACTGGGCAGAAGTACTGCATGCGGAAAACTGTGATGTCTGGCGCCGTACGTGACCCACAACCCGTCACAAGCAAAGCTTTGCATCAACCTGGGTGGAAAACGCACGGCCTTACTTGAATCTGCCAGTATTTAAGATATATCTGTGGTACTGTCAAAAATAATTTGGTTTACTGCCTTAGTATACTTGGGATTTCCAAATATAATGGTTTGTCGCGTGAAAGGAGCCAACACTATGATTTTGGTGCAATAAATCCTGCTCAGTCTTGTATTTGATACACTCAAAAACGTGTTGAAACGAATTTTCTACCCAGGCGCCACCAGCGCAAGCAGGAGAATTCCATATTTTTCAAAGTTCTCCAATAGTTTTACTATTTTTTGTGAAAAAAAGCTTTCCATACTTTCACGTTGGTCAAATCAACTTTTGAGAAAGTTGTGTATTGTGAAATGAAATATCAGCAGCATCTAGGGTTGAAATTACAGTCAGTTTTCTAAAATATGACCTTTACAGTGTCTTATCCAGGATGATCTGGACTATAACATTGTGTTTCACACTTCACGGTTATAATTTGCAAAGATTCAAAGTTCACTGGAATGCAAAATTATAAAACAGTCTATCACATTCTATCCACCTCGTTCAATGTTTTTGTTTGTTTTTATTACTTGTAAACGTTGAATATGTGATCAGTAACCTGTGTGGACGCTAGTTTACATATCAGAGTTTGGGTTTTAATATTTATTATTATTTTTTTCAGTTTTATTTATTTGATGTTCTTTCACTGTATTTTTCTGAGTACGCATTTGTAATATGTGAAAGGAATTCACAATGGCAGTCTGACAATTGATATGTTGCATGAGATAAGATGAGATAGTTTTATTCAAAACAGATTTCAACAGTGTGTAAACTTAAAATGTTTGATTTTGAAATCAATTTATCTTGTGAATTGTTGGATTTTGAGATGCTCATGATAAGCTAGTTTTTATTCACAAAATTTTCAACGATAATGTGGCGCCTGTCTTTCATTAAAATATTCAACTTGCTTCATACCCTTCTGCCCAAGCTACCAAATTCCTCAAAAAGTGTATGTTGAACATAGCATGAATGCATTTGATCCTTGTCATAACCTACTTACAATTGTGCCATCTAGCATCATTTTGAGGCATTACTGAGAATGACACGTGCTGATCAGGCTTGAATGTGAGGAGATAGCTCCACACTCTTGGAGCTTCGAGATTATACATCAGCAAGGATTTAGTAAAAATATGTTCAATGAACATCCAAAATGGAGTACTGCATAAGTAAAGCGAAAATTTGCAGCTCTTGTGAAGCTTTTGAAACATCAGTAGGTAAAAACCCCTGTTATCGCCCATGGCGATCTTTCCATGTTGCTTTTCTATAAAGTTACTGTTTATTTTACGTCTTGAAATTTTCTTTGCATTGGTTCAGGTTGTAAGATATTTTTTCTCACAGTACAATTGCTTTTAAGATAAAATGTGTCATATGAAGTCCTAGAAGTACAGTTTATATATGGTTTATACCGGGTCCCGCTAGATGTCGCTTTACCACTATATTAAAAAATACGGGATAAAATGTGTGTTTCCAATAGATTGGTGGAATTTCGATTTTG
Source organism: Hermodice carunculata (assembly GCA_964020975.1). Classification (NCBI taxonomy): domain Eukaryota; kingdom Metazoa; phylum Annelida; class Polychaeta; order Eunicida; family Amphinomidae; genus Hermodice; species Hermodice carunculata. Next base: position 68,166,471 of record OZ026619.1, read on the forward strand.
TGTTGAGACCCCCTACCTCCGTTTGCATAGTTATCGAAGTTTTGGACTGGATTTATTTGAACATGATCCCTAATTTTCCTCTCATGGAGATCAACGAATGGGCCTGTTCCCTTTCAGGTCGTGTGGCCTTGCTACCGCGCGGGATCTTTCCATCCTCCAAAGCTTGGAATGAGTTTTGGTCAACTTTTTCTCTCCTTACTTTTTGCCCAATAACTGAATGCTTGAAAAAATAGTAGCTGGCAGGTGATTCTTCAGACGAAAATATGTGAAAGAAGAAGGAAGTAGATTTTTAATGAGTGGCATGTGTGGAATGGTTACCGTCAGGCCGACTTTAGACGTGATGCTGGCAGTGAAATATTATCCTCTTGTTTGCCGTCCGCAACACATACATAAAGTCTTTGTCTCTTTAAATGTTTCTTGGTAGTAGATAAGTCAGTGGGTTGGAATTGATCATTACATTCGCCATAAAGTGTGAGGTTTATATTGAAACATGATATAAGATATCAAATATTAAATTTCCCTTGGAAAACAGATAATTTGGGAAGCTTTACTCGCTTCTCTAAGTCCATGGTGCGACTTTTGTCTCTACCAATTATACAAGGGAAGGCTTTAAAGCAATGCACATAGTCCTACATACGTGGGAAACCTGTGTGTTCTAATTAAAGGAAAAAACAGTGGTATGTAGATACCCACACACATGAAAAGTGTAATCATGTGGCCAAAAACCCACTTCCGCTTACACGTTGATAATCTTGATTTCTTCTCTAAATCGTGTGAAAGTAGATAAAAGAAACAGGGTATTTCAATCTGAAAATACCATTGTGATTCACAAAGGTATACATACACAAATACATACATATATACATGCATACATACATACATACGTACATACATACATACATACATACACACATACACACATACACACACACACATAAACACAAACATATGTTCGTACATGCAAGCATACATGTACCATGCTTCTGTTATATATCTATACATGACACTTCTATATTACATATATGGTGACTATGTTTATTCTCTTTGTTGTAGGTCAATAAGTGTAAGATAATTAAAATGTGACTCTACAATGATATATAATCTTTTACACATTCGTGGTCCATCACAACAATGAGTATTCATAATGTGGGACCCCTTCCGGGACACAGAATAACTTCTTTTTATGTACAATTAAATACACAGTACAAGCTTATAGTTGGCTGACTGGCAACATGCTTGCCTGTCACCTCTGCGACCTGAATTGGATTCTCGGCCATGGGAGCAAGTGTTCCTGCCGCTCTGACTATGCAAGTGATTTTCTTCAAGTCCTTTGGCTTCATCCACCTCCAAGTTTCAGTCTTTAATGTCACAAAGTCGTTAAGCCTTCTTATCGTGTGTTAGTTGACACTGTCGCGCCATACCTTTCTGTATCGTCAGACTGGTTAGTTTTACTGTCACGGTGGATTCTTCTTTTATGCACACATATCAAACTGACATAAACCACCAGGAGCATTAAGGAAAGAAACAATGTAGCCATTGTGTTCAACAAATACATGAACCTTTCAACTGATTTTGAATCATCCCTGATTTTCTCCATTCCAATCGCCACAGAGACATTGTTGTCAGATTCTTCCGGTGTCTGTTCACTTGGCAATTCAGAAAGCTGTCTTAAGGATTGTATTCTCGGTTCTCTGGAATAGTGAACTGAAAAAAATAGCAAACTATATCTCAATGCACATACATCAAGAAAAGTGTTGAACAGCAAGTGTAAATATTCTATCAGCAAGGATATGTGTTGTGACTACGGAACAGATGGGTTTCAAACCAGAGACCTTCGGCACCAATCACCTGGCCAAAAATAGGAAACGCACATAGGGGAAACTGGGGCACAGTGGCTCAGTCCAAATATCTAACTATACTTTTGACATGGTCCCCGGGTGATGTCATCAGTTTTTGCTGAAAGAGTTCCCACTTCTATCTTTGTGGCATCAACACATGTCTGATGACCTCGTGCAGAGAGGTGAGCGAAAGTTTATTTTTATGCCTCAAAAGGGTTGGTTTTTTTTTACATGTAACTTGATTTTAGATAGCACAAAGACCTTACAGAATCTAGAGACCACACATAATTTTACATATCAGGTAGGATAAAGGTTACGTTTTGAAATAGTGTCAAACTGGCTTAAAAAGGTTGTTTGTAAAAATTGGATTTGAAAGTGAAACAGCACTCAAGTGGGGTAGAGTGGCTCTGGGCACAGTGGCTCACCTTCAGGTAAGCCGCTGTGCCCCAAGTGGTCTGTATCCATAGATAGCAACACCTGGAATGCCTGGTACCGGTATACCAAAAAAGACAGGACTTATACGACCAGAGGAAATATCCCCCTCTTCCAAAGGCACCTGAGAGAAAATCAAAGGGAGGAAGAAAGAAACGTAAAACTCTAATTCTTACTGCTACCCCATTGAAACAGCATATTGAAGCATCCCTGAAGGAGAAACTTGCTAAGAAGCACAAATTAAAACCCAAAGTGTTGAAACAAAAGAAGACACACAGAAGATAGTAAAGAAAAAAACTGTCAAGCAGCTACTTTTGGAAGAATTTGAAAGAGATAGTGATTCTGATGCAGATGATGAAATGCATGTTATGCAGCTTAGTGACTCTGATGAAGAAATGAGCTGGGATGAACTGCATCAGTCAGAGGACTCTGATATTAGTCCTCTTGATCCCAAGAATTTGGAGAAAGAAGATTTAATCATTGCAAAATTTGCTGCCAAGAAAAAAAAACCATCATGTATGTTGGCCAGATAAAAGACAGCTAGGGTAAGAAGAATACACAATATAAGATCAAATTTCTGAGTCGTGAAAAGCCATCTTCATTCTCATTCATCTTTCCAGATGTGGATGACATGGCAGATGTAAGCTTCAAAGACATTGTTGAAAAATTACCAAACCCAATGCAGCATGGTGGCACTTCAAGGGTGTCACGTCACATGATATTCCCAGTTGATTTGTCAGCTTACTCAGATATTCTCCTAAAAAAAATCACGGTCATTTTTCTTGAATATCATCACCACTTTTTGCAATATCCGAAAATCCACTCACATAGTTCTGGAGTCGTCATTTTTGGAATATAAAGTGAGAAGATCCGCTATCCAAAACAGGACATAAGACCCTAGTTCAGGTTGACCTTTCAGGATTACTCAAGGTCAAAACTTACAACACCAAAAACCCCATGCTAGGTATTTTGCTATTGGTGCTTAATAGCAACCATGGACCTAGCATCCACGATTAATGAAGTAGAAGCTAATGCTTTTGGAGAAGTCGAATATGGCTAAAATACACACACAAAATAATCAGAGAAACGTAAACCTGCATCGCTGCATGATAAACAAAGAAGGCCCATTGTGTAGGTGCAATTTCAAAGTGTTTGGCCAAACCGTTTCGGAAATATAAATCGTGAAAAAAATCACTGGAGCATTACCACCAGAACAAAGTTGGCAGAGATCTACTCAAAGTACGCTCTCACCATGTTTGAAGTTAATCTGGCTGCCAGTTTGGAGAAGTATTCCAAAATGTGAATTGTCGTTACAATCGCTATGGATACAGACCATATCAATAGGATTGTACAAATTAACCAGCAAGAACCCGAAAGAAAAACTTCCTTTTAATTTCAGGGATAAGGAGTATAACCGCTAAGTAAACAACTTTGTTTGATCCTTTCACCTTGTAAATTTCCATAAGCTTTAGCACAATCTGAGCGACAATTTTGAAGCGGTCGAAAAGCACAAACACACAATCAATCTTGACAAATATATGAAAATCGCAACACCACCTGTTAAACAAATTTAAGCCTCGCGGCCATAGAAGTGTCCCTCCTTTTTTTAAGCAAGCAATCAATCAATCGATTTCGACAGAGAGTATCTTTTTTAAGATTTTGGCAGAAAATGATCACAAATGTTTTAAACAATTGCAAAATTAATGGAGCTTAACCACCTCCACAAACTTGGCATGGCCACACCAAAGGTACATCTTCAACAAGCTTAAAATGGATATGGCAAACCGATTTGTGAAAGAATTCTAAACTGTGAACTGTTGTCGGACGGCGGACCAACAGATAAGCTCAGATGTCTGACTTTGCGAAATTACTCGAGATTTGCACTCAAATTACACTCAAACTCCCTGTGCCTGGCATGTAGTTGTATGTGCTTACAATTAGTTGACTCATGAAATGTCTTGCTGCATCTAATGAACTAATATGATGAGCATCTGTCTCTAAACAATAACCGAATATATTCCATACATCATTTAATGTCCAGCATAAGCCACGGGGGATTACTGACTGGTAGCACACGGCGGCTGGATGTCCTCCACTGGATAGCATCTGTAGTCGACTGGAACCGATGGGTGACTACATGCCGCCACGGGAAATGTGATTCTCTTCTTCTTCTCGTGGAAGCAGTATGAACATCTTCGACATGTATTTGATTGACTGTCCCAAAAATAACCTGAAATAAAACACACACAAAAAATAAAATAAAAAAAAAAAAACAAAAACAAAAACAAAAACAAAAAAACAAAAAAACAAAAAACAAAAAACAAAAAACCCACACACATAAGAAAAAAAAAGAAAAAGGAAAAAAGAAAAGAAAAACCAGGATGTTTAATATTGAGGGTCTATACGCCATTGACTTGTAATTTTACTATGAAGGAAAACTTTAAATGTGCACAGTCAAAGATGTAATAGCAAGTTTGCATGATACATGTGTCCAGGCTTCACTAGGTCTACAAACACAGAGTCCATGGGCAGCAAACATCATTTACCTGCCTCGTGAACAAGCTCACGACATACAAAAACTGTCACATGACTATAATGTTTACCTACTTTTAAATTTTACCCTTTCATTTAATAATGTCGTAACAGACTCCATTAGCAGATGTTGGTAGACCTACTTTCTTGGCGTTTGGTTCATACTGCAATACTGCAAGTCATGTCTTCATTTACATTTATATATGACCACTTTCGTGACACGTTTGCACTCATATAAAACCCAGGTACGATCATCCGTGGTATTCTAGATCCACGTGTTTTGCAATTCCAGCAACAGTAACATACGTTGGCAAAGCGTTTCATATGCACACGAAATCAACTCACACCCCTTTCAGAGAAATAAAGAAGAGACGGAGAAAATCGAGGAAAAAATGAAAACAAACTAATACATCAAACGCACACATGGGCCTGTCGCGGATGCTACACATATTATATAAAACCTTCAGTGCACCCCCGGACATAGCCTTCCCCGGTTATTCACAAATTGCATAGAGCCGTGATTACACCCCTGTGCCCGATGCCCACTGTATGCTATTCAAAACACATGAAACCAACTAGTATTAGGCCGTTAACATACAACAGAAAATTCCACAAGACCTCATTCTACTTGTCTCATATGGTTTCTGTACTCATGCGAAGGTAAAAACACCAGACAAATCTGCTGGATCTTTCAGGGTTTTTTTTTGGGGGGGGGGGTAATTTCTTTATGCACAGACGTAGCTCACAGAATCACCGTTGTAACTTGCTGTGGATAGAAATAATTCGAGATGCCACAAGTGCATTGGACATCCTTTTCTTTCTCTTTCGGTGTTTTAGGAACGCAAAACGTAGTTGATCATTATCACAAAGGACTCGCTCACATTCAAATCATGAATTGCTAAAACTTGTTGCAAGAGCATAGGGCAATTGCAATTGTTTTGTGTTCGGCAGAGTGCAGTCCTTTTGAAACATATAACGCACACGGATATTACTGTTGTGGGGCTTCTGCTGTCAATTGCAGAGATCGCAAGGTTACAAGGGTGACTCGCAGTGTAACGATATCTGTACAATGTGTCATATGTACTCATGATCATGACAAGGTTCGTTGCTATGGGGTACATGGATTTCAAACCATAATTACATTTGTGTATCTTTATAACATTACCCTGAAACCACGCTACTTTCGTTATCACCAGCCATTGCAGAATCAGTTTGTACGGTGATATTTTGCTGCTTTCAACATACTCGCATGCCGTTCCGCTATGCGATGAAAAACCATTTTATTCATTATTTGGGAGCAAACTGATCCAGTTTCTAAACTCACCTATACAATCTTGAACATCTGTTTTCTTTAACAAAGGTGAGTGAAAGCAATGTTTTTGCACAAGATCAAGTTTATCGATGTGAAAATGCATTGGTACTCAAGCATGAATTCTTCTACCAAAAGAAATCCAAAGTACTTGCCCTGAGGCGTTTTTTTTTCTGATATCATGTTTTCTTTACCATATTCGGGGACTGCCCACGTCATATCATTTTACATCAGCTCGGGGATAATCTAAAATGAAATTTCTTTGATGATGAAGTAAAGTATGAAGTTACCATTTTAAAAGAAGTATTTAGTTACAATTGTGCGTAATACGAGACATGCATGTTGATTTCCCGCCACAAAGCACGGGGCTCAAGCCCGTCAATCAGGGAAAACACACGGGAGTATCACTATCACAGACAGGGCCAGATACCCATTTCTCACAAACTTAGTGCCTTCTAGACAATTTTCAGTTCACAAATACCAAGGTCGTATTCATTTAGTGCTTCCTAAATTGGTTACAAGAATAAATTTTCATCTGCCTATACTAAGTAGTCTTTTTTTCCAAAATATGAGTAGTACCCCGTTTCCTCGCACAGGCAGCGGCCCATACCTCGCCAGGCGAGACTAAGGTTACTGAGACAGCCAGGTATGTAGTTGTGGCGGAAAATTCATGCGCATGCCTCGTATTGCAATAACATTTTGTTTGTTACAAGGAAATGATTAACTACATTTGTAGCCCATGTATATAAAAACAAAGACATATAAGTATGCTGCAATTATACTGTCTGTTCTTGTATGCATATTGAGTAACTTTGTCATATAGGCGATATAGTTGTAGTGCATTCCAACTCTTGCCCCTTCGATGTCTGTAACAATGCTATATTATGTTCATTCATATACTGTCTACGAGTTATTTTTTCTTTGTCAATACAATTTCTTCCATACAAACCTGTATTACAGTCGCCACAAACTGTGTCATGTTTCACCGAGCAGCGCTTTTTTGTTTGCCTGTTGGCTGCGCACTTGGTACATAGTTGACAAGGTCTCGCTGTTCGTCTCGCAGAAAACGTGTTTCCCGGAACACATCGCTGGCAAACAGTATTGGCAGTAGCGTTGCAATGGTTGATGACGCCATGTCCCGCCCTGCACTTCCGGCACCTATGGCACTTAATTCCTGCCTTATTTTTCTTCATATAGTGGTGTGGAGGACATTTCTTACTTTGCTTTGGCATTGACATATCACTTTGTGGTATACTCAGATGATCAGCTGTAAGGCACAATTATATATATATATATATATATATATATATTAGAAACAAAATGTCTGGTTTTATTCTAGGTGCGCAACGCAATGATATATGTACTCATTTGACCATATAGACGGAGCATTTTCATTTTATAAACGTAACATATGTGTGTCAAATCTAGAATTGCCTCCTGTCCTAGCATGTTGCCATATAGTCTGCAAACATCTATTGCTAAGCTTGCAAATCTTCCCTATGCCTAGCGGCCACATTCTTCGTCCAAAAAATCAAATTACCTAGCAGCTATTCCTCAAGGTGAAACCTGATAAATATACACTATAACATTTGATTGTTTCAAATGTGCTTTCGACTTGGTGGACAGATGTGCTTCATATAGATGTTCATTTGAACCTGCCTATGGATCTTAGTTCGAAGAAAAATCTAACAGACAAACTATTTCAACAGAAATTTATTGAAGCCACTTTACACTGTGGTAACAGTGAGGCACCATGTCTTTGTTCTTTGTTACACATAGAAAATGTAATAGGAATCTCACATTTTACAGGTAGGAATAATTTTTGATCGCCTCGTAAATTGAAGTGAAATTTGTTGTACGTATTTAAATGTTTTGAGGCTGTAGGAACTCACACTTTGTATCAAAATTCAGTATGTCCAGATGCATTTCAACCAATACTGTGTGCAGACACCATCACAGAGTACACAAATGTGCTGAAACAGGTAAAAAAAATGTGTAAAGAGTGTCTTTGGCGTTGATCATGCAGTGAAAATCATTAAAGGTGCCGGTCTAGTCACCAGATCGCACTGACACGCTTCCGAACTGCATCTTTTCGATCCTTTTTTTACTGACAGGAAATTAGATTATCAACTAATAAAAATGTATTTTATCACATGTGTTTAAGGGGTCTTTCTACCAATGGTATAAAAAGTGCCATCCCTGGCACGTAAGGAACTAATTTTGTGGTTTAGCTGGCAGTAGGTTCATACTGCCTGGTGCTACATTGCTCCGATTTCTGTTGCTGATCCTATTTCTGTTGCTGACATTTACAGTCTTGGCTAGTGCATGGACATATAAACGAGGTATGTGCATGGCTAGTGGTACCCTACTCTAATGTCTGGTATTGACATGTACCGTTGTGACGATGGCACCATGCCCCGCTCTCTAATGTTGACATTTTAAGGCTTGACTGGTGGCACCTCGCTCTACTGTCTAATGTTGACATGCGCAATGCGACTGTTGGTACATCGCTCTACGTTCTATTGACATACAGAGTGTGACTGTTACCACAGCGCTCTAAACTCTAATGTTGACATAATCTTCCACCTGGTAATGTATCGATAAAATCATAAAATGGCCAAAGAAGTCCTTGCTTTCTGACCTTCATGACACTTTACTTCAGCTTTGTCAAGTTTAAGTTCACAATATCGCGCACTGATTAACATTGGGTTGCATTGCGTGTAGAGATAAAGTAAATGGTGTATAGTTCCCTATGATCTCCGATTCACCCAAACCAATTATCTTTTCGTGCGGAGTTACACTCTAAGATATATATTTCATGTCAAGGGTCCTTGACATATATAAGATTTGATATGTATTTCAGACGACTTCCCACAGCGTACAGGGCCAGATTTTAATATAATACAGTTGAAAGTGCCTGAAATAGTTCACGGAACATACAATACGCGAAAATGCCTTCCGGTACGTATATAGATACTACATTGACATTACGTGCTGGAATAATTTGCATTTTGTAAAGTTTAAATTTAAATAATAAAAAAGACACAATTTGTCTACATAGAATGCACATTACACACATTATGTTATTACTTTCAATCGTGAAATGCGTCATAATAGCCATGTTCATTTGCTGCTGAGTTCCCTTGTACGGATGTGTGCAAATGGCTATATATTGGGTACAACTGATGGTGCCAACGTAGTAAACCAGAAATTGGTGTTTTGAATTAACTGAATTGAAGGCATGCGAAATAGTCAGAACAGCATATGAGCTGTTCTGTGGTTTTTTTGCCTTCACTCTGGTAGCAGTTTCTCCCATAAAATGTTCCCTTGCTTGGATACCAGGTAAAATGATTTACAATAAAGTGGTTGTACATCTCCTGTTTGCTGAAAAAATTAAAGCTCTATATTCAAATTCAAAACGTTCAAAGGACGTACGGAAGAATTCTGACTTCCTGTTTGTGTTGTTACATGTAGTTTCCTGATGTATCCACTATATCATGTAAGCTCCCCCTACCCACCCGCAACAAAATGGCTGGCTGTGCTTCACGCCTATATCTGAGACCTAACGAGGCTGTGTGCCAACTATGTGTCACTTGCATGTCTCATGCCGAACTAGAATCGATGTCAAAGCTTGAAAAGCCGACGCATGCGCAGCAGAGACAGCACAAGGTGCAAACAAGATAACAATGACAGAACACTTTTTTTCTGGGTCCCGACCAGGACGTGGAAGGAGAATCATCATGTCACTGTGACACGCTAACAGATAACCTACAGAAGAGCCAAATATTAACATTTCCTGTGGAGCACTGTGCCTTCAGGTGGTATTACCATAGAGGTGCCTGTAGCTCTATGGTACTCCGGAAAAAATCCTACTGGTATTCACCTGTTGCAGATGGAAATGCAGGAAGGATTTGCAGATCATCTCCAGCTAACTTCGTTTTTTGCGTATCATGTGACACAGAAAGTAAATGCTGCAATCATGTAGGGTTGTGCATCTGACAATCCTCATCAAAAAATAATCAGAATGAAAAAATAAACAAGCTAGAAAAGAATATTTGCTTCACAGCAAATTGGTCTGGGTGCCTTCAAAATGAGTTTGGAATACTACACTTTGCCATTGCTCAACATAATCTAAATTTTGTGTATTAGCCTAATTTGCATAAACTCAAATGCTAAAACTTTGATTTTTGGTTTATTGGATGTGGCTATGTCACAAATTTATTAACTGAAGTTGGAATGACACCCACTATCTGTAATAGGTTTGAAGTTATACAAGATCTTAACTTTGTATATTTGCACAAACAAAAACCTACAACTTTGGTTCATGGTTCATAGAATGTGGTGATGTCACAAAGATACAAATTGAAGTTGGAATGATATCTCTCTGTATAATGGTTTTGAAGTTATTCAAGATTTAGATTGTGTGTATTCATCTTATTTGCATAAATTAAAATCCTACAATTTTGGTTCATTGTTCATTGGATGTACTATGTCACAAACCTGTAAAGTTAAAATTGCACCTCTGTCTATAACAGTTTTGAAAGGTATGCAAGGTACACCTAGGTGTATTCACCTAATTTGCATAAATACATTTTACAAATTCTACAACGTCGGTTAATGGTTCATGACATGCAGTTATGTCACAAACATACAAATTGAACTTTATATGGCACCTCTATATATATTAGTTGTGAAGTTATTCGGGATTTAAATTTTGTGTATTCATCCGATTTGCATGCAAGATATAAATTTTGTTCATTCGCCTAATTTGCATAATTAAAATCCTACAACTGTGGTTCATGGTTCATTGGATGCGGCTTGGCCACAAACCTGTAAATTGCAGTTGGAATGGCATCTTTATCTGTAATAATTTTGGAGATACTCAACTTTAAAAATTTTAAATGCCCCTAATTAGCATATATTGAATTTCCACAACTTTCATTAACTTCCCCTTATATTGGCAGGCGACACAAACCTATACATGCACATTGAAACATTGAGTCTATCTTCAATACTTTAAGTTTAGTTTAAGTTTAGTTTAATATAGCTTTTAAAATTTGAATTGTCACTCCCCATGGCAAGTTTGGCAGTTTTCGACATAATAGTGTCCGAGGAAAACTCCGGACAAATTTGGTCGTAAAGAAGAAAGAAAGAAAGAAAGAAAGAAAGAAAGAAAGAAAGAAAGAAAGAAAGAAAGAACTGGAAAAGAAGATTTACTACACAGCAAATCTGTTTAGGTGCCTTCAAGATGAGAACAGTTGGAAATGCTACATGTCGCAATTGTTCAACATAATCTAAATTTCGTGTATTAGCCTATTTTTTATAAAATAAAATGCTAACACTTTGGTTTTTGGTTCATTGGATTTGGCCATGTAACAAAATTATAAAATGAAGTTTGAATGAAACTACTATCTAAAATAGTTTTTAAGCTATTCAACATATTAAACTTGTGTATTTGCCTCATTTGCATAAATGAAAGCCTGCAACTTTGGTTTTTGGTTCATTTAATGGGGCTTTGCCACAAACCCATAAATTGAAGTAGGAATGACACCTCTATCTGTAATAGTTTTGAAGCTATTCAAGATTTACATTTTGCATGTTCACATAATTTGCATAAATTGAAATCTTACAACTTTGGCTCATGGTTTATTGGATGTGGCTTTGCCACAGACCTATAAATAGAAGTTGAGATGGTATGTCTATGAATAATAATTTTGGAGATATTCAACTTTGAAATTTTTCAAAGCCCCTTATTAACATAATTTGAAATTCTACAGCTAATACTGTCCATTATATTAGCAGGTGTCACAAGCCTCTATATGCACATTGAAATATGGAGTATCTGCAAAAGTTTGGAAGATATTGAGCTTTAAAAAATTTCAATTGCCCCTAATTTGCATACTTTTAAATATCATGACTATTCCGAATGAGATGCCCAATTTCACTGGTTAGGTCAGTCACTATAGAAAGTTTGGTGGTATTCGAAAAATAGTGCTTGGGAAAATCCCTAGACCATCTTGGTCGTGAAGAAGAAAGAAAACGAAAGAAAGATAGAGAGAGAGAGAAAGAGAGCCAAAGAGAAAGAAAGATGGATGGATAGATAGATAGATAGATAGATAGATAGATAGATAGATAGATAGATAGATAGATAGATAGATAGATAGATAGATAGATAGATAGATAGATAGATAGATAGATAGATAGAATTCCAGTGTTTACTTATACAGTTAAACCTCTCTACAGTGGGCACCCTTGGGACCAAAGAAAAGGCACCCCTGTCTGGGACCAGAGAAAAGTGCCCACGCCTGACAGGGTCAGCCCTTCTGGGCAGCATGGATGAGTATGTGTGCATGTATGTGTACATTATTCATACATGCACATATGCATGTACAGCATACACATATTATAATTCAAGGAGAGGTGTATACATGCAATACAAAACTGTCTTTCTTCCTTTATTACATATACAAATTTTAACAGAATATGTCAAGAAACTACATGTACATGCACCTATGGGCCCAGACAAGCACTATACTGTCTCTGTATTGGCTATGAAGGACAGGCTGGATCTGGCCAAGTGGTCTATTTTTTCACAGAGGGTACACTCAAGCTTGTTCAGCCCGGAAGTCAAGATTCTGGCTGGTTCCCTTGGGACTGATAAGTTCAGCAGAATGACATAGCCTCAGGCAAAGCATACCAGCTAGAATACTAGTCTCAGTCATGGTGCACTGACAGCTCATGGCCTGCCTGATATATATGGCAGCATGGAGAAAATCTGTTCTTGCTTGAACAGACAGAGATTCTCAGTATTGTATTGAGAGCCTCATTACACAGTTGCTGGGAGTCCCTGCCCTCCCCCCCCCCCCCCCCCCCAATTTGCTACAAGACCGCAAGCTTGCACACCATACACGTGCTAGCCTGCATGGATATAAGGCTGCCTATGATACAGGTTCAAGCTAATTAATTACGGATGCAAAATGGTTGCCTAACACCATGGAGGTCAAGCACAGGTCAACAAGCTGTTAAAGGCCTGTATTTGTGGATTGTAGAAAATTCGGTGAATTTAGCATACATTAAAATTCCCCAACTTTTGTTTGCCTACCATTGTATTTCGTCAGTTGTCTCAAAGTTATATGTGTAAGTTATTATTCTTAAAGATATAGAGCTTTTAAAATTTTAATTGCCCCTCATTTGCATAATTTTAATCATCATGACTATTCCACACCAAATGGCAAAATTTAATTCGTAGGTCAGTCACCAAGGCGAGTTTGGCTGTTTGGGGAATAATAGTGTCTGAGAAAAACTCTGGACAAATGTGGGTGCCATGGAATGGAAGGAAAAGCAATATATCTGGGTTGGCACCCAGAAATAAATTAAGAGAAAGAAAGAAAGAAAGAATTCTCGGAAAAACAAAATGTCTGGGTTGGCACCCAGACATAACTAAAAAAGCTCTGGATTAACAAGATGTCAATTTCAACAATCACCGTAGCGACAGTACGCAAACATTACAGGCGTTTAATTGTCTAATTTGGTCCACGTGTTCTTCAAATATTGCAAACTCATCGTTATGATGTGAAAGAAAAGACTAGGTGTCATATTTAGCATGTTTGGTTAAGTTTTCTCAGCAGAGCCATTCAAATGTCGTAGCCTCACACATCAAAATTGCACAAAGAATATAAACTTTTTCTTGCTAACCTTGAAGCCGCTTCTCACAGTCGGTGTTTTGAGTAGTTGTACAGTTAGTTTTGATCGGTGCATTTGACGGACACGTGCTGCACGGCTGACATTGTAATCTCGACGAGATTTTGTTGGAGAACGAGACACCTTGGACACAAGGCTGACACACAGTATTTGCGGTAGAATTACATTTCTCAACAACACCATATCCTGGCTTGCATTTTGAACATCTTTTACATTGCACTGTGCCTTTCCTTCCTATGATATGTCTGTAGTGACCAGTAGGACAGGGTCGTGTCGGTTCTCCGGGGTATTGAACTAAAACACAGCAAAACATTCACAGCCTGAGCGGGCGCATATTGTTTGTACAATAATTACATTTGACTGTTATCGACACGGACGAATCGATTAAATTACTGAAGTGTTCACAAAACAGCACATGGCATACACGTCCGTTGCATGAAGAGTGGAACTTGGGCCATAGGTGGCAGCACTTTACAGTGCTCATTTGCATAAATTCCGCTATTTGCTTAACAAAAGCTTTAATGGGATTTGTTGCTATGTCAATAACTATACATATGAAGTCACCACTGTCAGGCGCTGCCCCTTGAGGTTCTAAAAGGGTTTATAATTTGGGCTTTTTGCTCAACATTTGACATGAGAGTGCTAGTAGGTTAATGCAGCTTAATCGTGTCTGTTTAGCTGGGAATTATTTACATGTCTTTTGAGCAGGCTTAATGCCTATACATGAAACCTGCCGACATCACCCTTGCGACCGTGGCCACCTATCAGAGCTTATGAACTGATCATCTATTTGACATACGGCATGGATAGCACAAGGCGGTACCAGTCAACAACGGTAAAAAATCAGACAGAGGCCATCTTAGTGTCGAAAATTTGGCAAAAGTGCCGTAGTCTTGTGCAGTGCGTGTCGACTCATTTTTAAATCATTCCATATGGTAAGCCCATAGGCCTACTTCTTTGGGTCGAAGAGAAACTTTCCACGAGCAATCCTGTCATTAGCGTATTATTAAAAGCCGAGATTCTTCCCAAAACGAGAACACCATCAACTATCTCAAACTGATGTTCAGTCCAGTAGGCGTATGTCTCAAGCATTGTTTCATGCTCACAAATGCTTTATAGCATGAAAAACAGGTCATCAAAAGTGCATGATGTAATAACTGGTGTTTTCCCATAATGGGGCCCTTGGGAGGGTAATGAATGCATGTGTTACGGCTATCACATCTGCTTTCCGTATCACATAGTACTACATTGCTTTTATAGAAGAAGATAGATTTATCCGCCCAAGGCAGTGTTGGAAGGTTCTTCTTTTCTAAGTATTTCTGGCCTATTTTTTTGCTGAAAAACTGTCGTTTGTTGTCTACTTAACCGAATATTCCACAGAAGCATTATGAAATAAATACAAACCATCGTTAGCGTGTGTTTTTGGTTTGGACTCAATGATTCTGCGCGAGAAAGTCACTCGCCGCTTCGCGGCTTGTGTTTCCTACCCAGAATCATTTCGTCCCAACCAGAAACACCGCTCATCAAAATTTGTATAAGTACCGGATACACCACTTTCGGCGATACGAAAAACTGGATCCAAGGTTTGCTACGGGGATTCCTTTAAAAATTCTCAGGCACCCAGATTTAAGTGGCGCCAATTCCATTTTGTTTTCTTCAATTGTTGGGAAAATAACTGGTTGACCATTTATTTTATAACTATTAACCAATGTGCTTAACTTCAGGTCTTAGACCAGTACCCCTGCTCCAATCAATTGACGTATTGAAATCCTACATTTGCAAGTCTATTTCTCATGTTTGGATCGGTCAACGTTCTAAAATATTGCTGGGAATAAATGCGACCCCATTGGCTTAACATGGGCCACTTTAAATATGCCTTTATATAGAAAATATGGGTCTTGCATGGAATAATATGTAACATCGACAGAATAGCTTAGGGTATGCCTGAGCAGTCACACACCCAAAAAATGTCCTGAAAACATGACAACAGCCAGAGAGGTGCGAAAAATGTCTCATATTTGGGTGCTTATGGGCTTGATAACAGGGTCATGGTACTGCTGACATCAATGTGAACCCACAATGCCACGACGTACGGGTCACTCACAACGGTCTGAATTTGACAGGGTCTGGATCATTGGGATGTTGGAGGCTGGCATTTCCCAGCAGGAGGTTGCAAGGGTAACAGGGTGATGCAGGCCGTCGGTATAAAAAGGGTGGTGGAAAACCAGGGCATGCAAGAGGAAGGCTGGATCTGGACGACCAACAACAAGCCAGCGTTATATGTGGATGAGATCCTACCCACAGTTAACGAATGGATCTAAGAGTATCCAGGGCTACTGTTTCGTCAGGATAACGCACGACCACCCGAGTCAGCATGCAGTATTTACAGCAACACTGTATCACATTGTTGCCTTGAGCAGCCAGCTCTCCTGTCCCCCATCGAGCATTTTTAGGATGTGCTGCAGCCACCATAGACCAACTGGCACAGAGGCTCGCAGACCAGTGAAATCAAATTCCCCAGGTTGAAATCACTAAGCTGACAAGCAGCATGCCAAGGCAGATCCAAGCTTGCTTCCAGAAGCGTGGTGGTCACACCTGCTATTGATACATGTAGCCTCCCAACAGCATCTTCAACTACAACACAACAACCAAAAGGCCCCCTTCCAAAAGAGATGTGAATAGCAACAGTATAATAAAGTAAGCAAACTTCCCACACACATCCTCATAACAGGTGCGTATTGCTGAACAAGGGGGTGGCTTCTTTTTCCCCAGGAGTATATTTTGTGTTCTACATGAAGATCTATTGGTTGGCAATAGTATTGAAAGTGATGTAATTATGTTGGTTTGCTTGTTTGTTTTCTTTTCTTTTTCTTAATTTTTAATTTACCTTCAAAAATGTTTTGGTCACATGTGCACTTCTGTATATGTGCCCTCATGATGCCTAGTTTAAGCCAAATGTAACTGTGAAAATATATAATATCGTCTGCCATTTGGATTGTTATTTCAAAAACAATGCTATTCTGAAGCTCAATATCACAATCTACATTTATAATCTTAATTTTGGAACACAAATAAATTCCCTGGTTTAGGATTTTATTACCAATCAGCACAGATGCAGTATTTATAACAGGACCAACGCTTAATCTGAAGTTAAGTCTGGTTTAAGAGCTGCAGTGAACCCGTAAATTTGATTTTTTCCAACCACATTTAAATCGGAGTGTGCTGCCCATGATTAGCAATAATTTGCGGGGGAGGGGGGGATTCGGCCCTCGGATTCACACTTCCGCAGTATGGGAACGATGAGAAATCATAGCTCGATCGCTTAATAACAGTATGTTAGCTATAAAAAACCGGTGCTCATCTGTATAGACAGTTTGAGCAGGTGTGTTCACACTGGGACATAGAATGATTCCATATCCCTGGTTCACACCATGAATTGAACTGTTTAGGGGCTGTGACGGTGTCACTTTGTTCGGTCGCATCAGGTCCAGCGCGCTGAACAAGCGAATGATTGGATTCATATCACAGGAAGCTGAGAAAAGTTCATTTGCCTGGCTTAGCCTTTAGTTCGAGCGACCGACAGCCACTCACTGGGCTTCAGCGTACCACACTTGACTGCGTTTGCTGGGATCTCCAGCACAGCCGTTAATTTTTTTCGCCCGGCTTGGTCTGGCAGCGCGTCAGATAAACTTAAAGATTCAAAATCCACAGCCTTTCGAACGAAAAAAATTACAAACAAACAAAAAAAAGCTAAAAAACAAACAAACAAACAAACAAAACATGCGACTGGCGCAAACAAAGTGATACGGCTTTTTACTGAATTGCAAATTATCTCTGTACTTCCTCAAACATAAATAGCAAACTGAAACCATTTTTCCAGCAAGCCTTTAAAGATAAGGTTTTCAGAATTTTTTATATCAAGAATGCCTTTTTCAGTTGTTGTAGCCTTGCAAAAGTTTGTCATTATTTGCGTAAATTGCGCAGACAAACGTCTAAAATGTCAGAACTTATCGGCGCAATTATTTATACATGATGTTTTAAAAACGTTGCCGCCGATATTTCCTTTATATTATATTCTTGCTTTCATAAAGTACGATGTAAAAGAAAGGGTAGTGGTCCCAGTATTATTTTTACTTTTTGTTCAGGCTTTGTCGTGCCAGATGGAGAAAATCATCTGTAAAGAATTGCAAGTCGAAAAATGTGGACACATATACAAAAATAAAAATGCAAATATATAGTAATTTTACGATATGTTTCCTTACATGTTCTTTGTGTTTACGTAATTATATGGTGCAGCAAACACAGCAGACATTTCACAAACATCGCATACATTGTCAATGTTTCGCACCATTGGAACTCTCACTTAATATATACGGTGTGCAGCGCTTTTTATGCTTATTTAGGGGTTTATATGTATAAACTGGTTTGAATATACTTAGACTAACTGAGAGGGGCCGCATATGGGACTTTTTGCACAGGATAACATCTGAACTTCAGTGGAACCACCCCACGTTGACTGCAGCCACCAATACGGGACGTGATATGCTCCTTACTCTTGGGAAAGCAATATGAACATCTCGCGCATCTATTTGTCTGGGTGTCCAGGAAATATCCTGCAAAAGGAAAAAAATGTACATTTTTCTGCAAATTGTTCCAGCAAAAAATATAAAATGGTACTGAAAAAAAAGCCTCATTAAGAAAAAGTCAGACGGGGGAAAACACATTCGAAAGATCGATTAACAGACCTTGGGAAGCAAAGTTAAAGTTTGAGGAAATAAATTGTACCAAATACATATACTTTTCTTTTTACTATCTATGAATTGGGCACGTTGTTAATTTGAATGCAGTAAAATATTATTATTTTTTAGACAATAAAGAAACTCATATATTGTGGAGGTCAAACCTCAGAAAAATGTTCTCGAAATCAACTTGTCATTGTCACTTCGGGACCCGGTGGTAGGGGTAACTTCTTTTGCTGTGGAAAGCTGAGACGAAAGTCAAAGTTCCGGACACACAGTAGAATGTACTCCTCGTGCAACACCACACGAAGAATGAGAGAGTGTCGGCCGATGGTAAATTTGTGTTCAACCATTTGTTCAAAAGATGTGAGAATGTTTCAAATTCAGCCAGAATATTATCACAATGTATTTCAGTGTATGTTCCAGCTGAGGACAGGAGGTTTGAATAGCGGAAGGCGAGTGGCTCCAAGCTTACTTAAGTGTTGTTTTACAAGTCCTTTTTTGGAGGGCGGGGGGGTCTGATTTTTTGTTTGGGGGGTGTTTTGCGGGGGGTGAGGTGGGTGATTGGTCGTGATGGTGGTTTTTTTTTCCTTTGGTGTGTTCATTCGCTTATTCTCTTTTCTTTGTTCATTTGTTAAGGGGGTGGTCTAGAGTTTGTTTATTTTCATTCTTTCAGCAGTTTTCTCACTGCAGGGACTTTCAAACTACGTATATACTGCACCGCGACTAAAAAAAAAAACGAAAATGAGAACATCAGAGGAGATAAATATTTGTATAGTCAGCCAGCCAACTTACCTGTTCATTCAAATAGATGGCATTTCTGTGTTATAGGCAAAGTGACTTGCCAGAGTTATCCAGTGGATAGTAGTGGATAGCGCAGAGGTGGATACCAATTGCACCTCGGGCTTTAAATAATTAAAAACAAAGAAACAAAATGGCCGCCAAAATTGCACTCTAAAGTACAAAAATCTAACATTTCAGCCAATAAACTGTACAATATATTCAGCTTACCATTTTTGGTGGGTCCTATGGTCACATGACATCTTATTAGCAGGTCACATGTTCTATTGGGTGGTCTATGTAAATTTTAGGATATCTATGACATAATGTGTTCATTATGGATTCGCTATATGATGCATATACAAGCAGACACCTGAATAGCGGTATCATACAGTTCAGTCAGCAAGTCACACTGAAGTCCCAACACTAACCTAAATTCATTTAGGTTTTTTTTTCTGTTCAGTTTTATCACAGAACAAAGGCATAACTGGTAAAGTTTTTTTGTGAGCTGTTTTAAATAATGTGAGAGACAGTTTACCAGCAAATTACACTCGTGAAAACCTTCTGCAGGTGGGAAAGGTTTATTATAAAAACTATGGCTGAATATCTCGTCTGAAAGCTAAAGAACACATAAATCTGTTTGGAATATTGTCAGCAAAATGCCATATGTGGCAACCAATTTAGTTTCAATTCCTCTGTTTGTCATCTTAATACTAATTAATTTAAGAAGTAGACATGCATGATAATGTTTTATACTTTAATCAGGTTTTGCTCCAAAGACATAAAAAATGGGCTAGACACAGCTTTGAACCATATCAAAGGTAGGTATCTTTCATGCAAACGTCATGGAAACACAACATGATGTATCATAAAAACAGGACATGCTTCTGCAGTTTTTTATATACAAGGAATCACGACAGATCTGAAGCTTCTAACAGCAGAACTCATGATAACCTCAACTTTGATATTTTATTTATTTATTTATTTATTTATTTATTTATTTATTTATTTATTTATTTATTTATTTATTCATTTATTTATTTATCTATTTATCTATCTATCTATCTACTTACTTACTTACTTCCTTATTTATTTATTTATTTATTTATTTATTTATTCAATTATTTATTTATTTATTTATTTATTTATTTATTTATTTATCTATTTATCTATCTACTTACTTACTTACTTCCTTATTTATTTATTTATTTATTTATTTATTTATTTATTTATTTATTTATTTATTTATTGTGATGTTCTATACGTCATTTTGCATAGCCATACTGCAGCTATCCCGTTTGGTGAGACCATGCAGCTATCTGCATGGGTGACCACATTGAAGAGGTTGTCTTCAGGACCATCCCACTGGTGTGGGTACTTGTCTGCGGTGGGGGTGGAAGACCACTGCTGCTGATGAATTTTGCATTCTGAGGCATGTTTTTTTTTTATTTTACTGCATTATGTACTGTGGTTGTTTATGTATTGTATCTATTGAATTTGTGTCAATTTTACCTTCATATTTATGTATTCATTTTCTCCAGTACTGGGGGTTCATTATTATTATTATTATTATTATTATTATTATTATTATTATTATTATTATTATTATTATTATTATTATTATTATTATTATTATTATTATTATTATTATTATTATTATTATTATTATGATCATGATGATCATGATCATGATGAAATGTAAGGCAGCGAATGATTCAATTGATAAAGTAAGCAATCTGTGTGTTATATATAGGATTGACCAGACTGAAGAAGTGGTCTTAAAGACAACTGCTTTGGTGTAGCGGGTAGTCTGTGGCGGGGGGGGGGGGGGGGGGGCAACGGCTGCCCAGATTAATTTTGCGTTGTAAACTACATATTTTATTTCACCGTATCGTATAGAGAGGACGTAGGTGGTTCCCAGGCTACGCTTTACGGGAAATTGATTCACAGTTTTATATTTTACAGCAAAACAATATATTCCTTCCACTTTCCAATTACGGATTAGAAAATTACCAGATTACAGTTTACGAGCAATCAGATGATGGTTTACATTTTTGCACAAAATTCTAAGACAATTTTACGTTTCATGAGAAAACAGTTTTGCCAAATTACGCTACCGTTAAAACCAATACTTTACGTTTTTCGACAAATCATGGGTGCAATTTAAAATTTTCGAGAAATGGACTGAGGCATTTACGACCTTACGAAAATCCCCCTACACCCTCTATATATAGTTTTGTTGTTAAAAATTGTGTGTATTTAATTTGGGTCAATCATACTTTCATATCTATGTATTGATTTCCTCCAGTATTTGGGGTTTAACATGATTAAAATAATAATAGTAGTAATTATTATTATTATTATTATTATTATTATTATTATTATTATTATTATTATTATTATTATTATTATTATTATTATTATTATTTTGAAATCTAAGGCAGTGTATGATTGCAAAAATTAAGCAAGCAATCTCGAAGTTATATTTGTAGTTCAAACATGTCTAAACTTTAACTGTATACGTTGTGGTTATTATACAGGACACTTCTTGCTGGTGACTTTATCCGTAACATGCAAATGCCATCTAACTAATTTAAAGCAATCTTTCATAAAGCTGGCTGGCTGACTATTATATCTAAGCTGGGAAGGAAGCTCTCGCAACCGACCCAGTAATCTTCCAATAATCGTTACCCAGTGCCAACAACTTACCAGCTTTACATTTGCCACACCGAGTATCACGTGTCAGTGAACAGTGAGTTTTAATTGTTCTGTTATCGGAACACCTGGTACATGCTCGACAGGGAGAATGAACCGAAGACCGGAAGGAGAATGTTACCCCTTTGACACAGAGTCTGCACCGTGTATTGGCAGTCCTGTTGCATTCCCTGTCAACGCCAAAACCCGCCCTGCACTTTTGACATTTCCTACAACTCTGACTAATCGTATCCAAGTAGTAATGTTTCGGGCATTTCTTCCATTCGAAATTGTGCTTTGAATGTTGTACTCCCTGCGAAATATATAATGCTAATACATAATAAAAATACATAATTGATCGAAAGAAAGAGATAGAGAAATGGAAGGAATTTAAGAAGCAATAAGGTTAAAGGAAGGAACGAAATAAAGAATGATGAACCGAAAAAGAGAGCGAGAGAAAAAGGAACGAAAGAAAGATCGAAAGCAAGAAAGAGAAAGAAAGAAAAACGCAAGAAAGAAAGAAAGAAATCATAAGGCAGTTTGAACAGACACAATGGACTTAATTCAACAAAATTAGAATTGTATGTGGAGTTTGCGTAATTATGATGGTGATCGCAGAGCTCCTGATATGAATCATGTGTGACGTCACCAAAGTGATTTTTAAATAAACTACAACCGTTTCGGTGTTGAGTGTAGAAAAAATACATGTGTGAAATCGTTGATTTCAAAATTTAATTTTTGTTTCATATTTGTAAATAATATACCAGTGCAATCTCCCAAACTTTAATTTTGTTTTTTGTTTGGAGTTGATGATCAAGTTACAGATATTAAATGGAATCAGTTTTATTTTCTGTCGTAGCAGGGCAAATGGTGAAAATATATGCACCCTGACGCACGTATGTATCGCACCGCAATGGTCCATATGTCTGTTCAGACCACTAGAATGCTTTTTCTTGAAAAGACGCACCTTTCTATAGTTTCTCCGATACTTTTATCACTTTGAATGGAATTTTGTTACACGGCATGATATGTCCCCACCTTCCTGGCGGTGCTTTTGTGCCTTTTCTGCTCGAATCGTCCAAAAGCACCCGGAATTAAATTTTCATCTGCTTCAAATCTTTTAACTTGAATTTGTTGTCAATAGAAGACATGCTTTGTGAGAACTGTAAATGACATATCTAACGATAGTGTCCGCGCTAACAGCTTCCTCTTGCTGCAAGTGGCCGAGATAAGGAAAGCTGTTGACTCGGCTCTATTCTAATAAAGCAAGGGTTAACTTCTACGGCTGATATGCCTTGTTCCTACAATTATATCATGCTGTTCTCATCAATCGTGCATTGTTTTTTCTCACGTTTCAAAATAGCCCCAACTGTTGCAATAGAAAAGCCCGCTGGGATAAGTAATTCCCCAAGAGCGTATATTCTGTTCTTCAGCCGCGCGTCCCCTGGCGGATCTCTCAGGACCTAACTGTAGCCACATAGAATCCAAACACACCGCCATTTCTTTCAGTGCGAAGTTTTTCAACAACTTTCCTTGTCGCAGTTTGGGTTCATTGCGCCCAACTTCATCCGAAGAAAGCTGTGGACCGGGGCCATTTTTACGGCTTCTGGCCGCCGGTGTTTGAATGAAGGACCACTTAAATTGGTGTTTCCAGTGTCGCTATGGGAATTCGGAGCACAGAGCAAAACGAATTATGTCGGAACTGGCAATCAAAATGTCAAACAGATTATAGCATCCAAATGTCATCTTTGTCAATGTTATATTCTCGTAAAAATCTCACAAAATGCTTAAGTTTGGGGGAAGCAAACGACACAAATATGAGTAGCATTAAAAAAAAATAAATTTCAGATATTTTAGGCCTAATGCAATATCTTTGGCATGGATTCTGCATCTTAATCTTTTACAGGCACTAAAATATCTTACTATACATTGACCTTCTGAGGAAAATAGAAACGATACTTATGGATTTGATTGTGTATTGGAATGCTCAGTTTTCCCTAAATTCTTAAAATGAATTACATGTACATGTATAACTAGAGTGCACCTATTTCAGAAAATCATGTAGTTACCGATTGGATGGTGAATTATAAAATATGCTATTTATTAATTTCACGTTTTATTTATGGTTAAAAGAGACAATTTTGCTGATCAGTGAGTAAAAAATATGTTACGATCAAATAAGATGTCAACGAAGAGTGTTTGAATTATGTACGTGAGTTCAAAAATTGGTTCTGGCAGTGGTAAACGGTATTGCAAAGATGGAAACACGTTTCGGGAACCAGAAATAATAAGCAAACTGACTGTATGTGTGAAACGAGTACATCTATAAAAGCGTACAATGATCGCCAAGTAGCCATGGTAATTAATAATAATAATAATAATAATAATAATAATAATAATAATAATAATAATAATAATAATAATAATAATAATAATAATAATAATAATAATAATAATAATAATAATAATAATCGATATTGTAGTAAAGGCAGAATGTCCAGAAGAACGCATTGCGTGCTAACGCTGGTGCACACATATGGACAGACAGACATAGAAACGAATTTGACTTTTTAAGAATTAATAAGATGCTCGTACCGTTATAATTCTACAAAATGGAGCTTGAGGCAGGAACATGTCATCCAAATGAAAAAGGTCCGAAAACGAAAACAATAAACTTGTCCCTTGTTCATCTGCTTCTCACACGATCTTGCCTCGGAATGGATAGATATCTCAAGATGATGCCCCACTCCGTCGCCCATTTAAATATGCCACAAACAGATGAACACGAGGCAGTGATTGTTTTCCTTTTCCGACTTCTTGCAAATTCACAATAAGATATCATGGTGTGTTACTGTGGAACAATATTCCGCTAACTATTTTATGTTCACCCTTGATATCTTTTTTTTTTTTTTGTTTGTTTTTGTTTTTGTTTTTGTTTTTGTTTTTGTTTTTTTTTTTTTTTTTTTGTTTTTGTTTTTGTTTTTGTTTTTCATCCAAGCTGGATACTTCCTTAATTTCTTCCATTATTTAATTTCCATTATTTAATTTTGAGTGTGACTGAATATAATGCCCAAGATAGTTTCTTCTTCAATTATACATTGGCAGGTGGTTTAAGTAAGGTAAGCTATCTCGCTTGAAAGGGTACATATTGGTTCTGGGGTAAGTCAAATTATCCTTTTCTGAACTTGCTATATACTATGATTACGTTTGGTTTGACAAATATTCTTTATTTACTTTGACACAGTGAATTTATAAGCAAAGCTTCACTTATTTAGCTAATACATTGACACGTTCATATATTTATTCGTTATTATGTGGGTTGCCTTTCCTGAATATTTATCTTGGACAAGGAGCTGCTACTCAAAGAGATATATACGGGTACAGGCTCCGAAACTTGTTCTGAGTAGTTACCCGCTGAAGACCCTTCAATTTATATGTCTTAATACAGCCTATGTCAAAATACAGAAGAACGTGACAATAGTGCCTCCATATGTATGTAGGTTAGACGGTGAAAGGTCACCTTACGGACTGCAGAGAGTTAGGACTGCGGAGTAGGACAATGACTACCAGGAAGTGGTTCTACATGAAATGACACAAATTCAATTAGAAAAGAAGATTTGCTTCACGGCAAATCTGTCTGGTTGCCTTCAAAATGAGACCAGTTTGAAATGCTACACTTTGCCATTGTTCAATATAATCTAAATTTTGTGTATTAGCCTAATTTTTATAAAGTAAAATGCTACAACTTTGGTTCTTGGTTCATTGGATGTGGCCATGTCACAAACTTATAAAATGAAGTTTTTATGAAGCTAGAATCTATAATAGTTTTGAAGCTATTCAAGATTTACATTTTGCATGTTTACCTAATTTACATAAAATAAAATCCTGCAACTTTGGTTCATGGTTCATGGTTCATTGGATGCGACTTTGCCAAAAACCTATAAATTGAAGTTAAAATGGCATATCTATGTATAATAGCTTTGGAGATATTCAACTTTGAAACTTTTTAAAGCCCCTTATTAGCATAAATTGAAATTCTACTTAACTGATACTGTCCATTATATTAGCAGGTGTTACAAACCTATATGTGCACATTGAAATTTTGAGTATCTTCAACATTTTGGATAATATGGAGCTTTTAAATTTTTAATTGCCCTTAAGTTGCATACTTTTACACATCAGGACTATTCCGAATGAGACGCACAATTCCACTAGTTAGGTAAGTCTCCATACCAAGTTTGGTGGTTTTCAGAAAAATAGTGTTTGACAAAATCTCTAGACCAACATGGTTGTGAAGAAGAAAGGAAGGAAAGAAAGAAAGAAAGAAAGAAAGAAAGAAAGAAAGAAAGAAGGAAGGAAGGAAGGAAAGAAGGAACACACAGAGAGAAAGAAACAAACAGGCAAACAGAAATGAAAGAAAGAAAATTCCATTGTTTACTAAAACAGTGAAATGTCTCTAAAGTGGGCACCCTTGGGACCAGAAAAAAGCCACCCACGGGACCAGAGAAAGGTGCCCAGTCCTAAGAGGGTCAGCCCTTCTGGGAAGTATGGATGAATATGTGTGCATGTATTTGTACATTATTCATACATGCACATATATATGTACAGTGTATTAATATTATAATTCAAGGGAATGTTTATAAATGTAATACAAAACTGTCTTTCTTCCTTTATTGCAATAACAAATTTTCACAGAGCTGTCAAGAAATTATATAAACATGTACCTGTGAATGAAGACAAAACTATACTGTAACAGTATTGCCTATAAAGAACAGGCTTCATCTCGTTGGTTACAAGAAAACAAAGACATGAAAATGTCCACTGAGATGACACAAATTCTACCCTCCTTGGTCTAGCAACTCAGCTCTGTATGTAGTCTATTTTTGATATAGGGTACACTCAGGCTTGTTCTGCCTAGAGGTCTGGAGCCTATGTTCCCTTGGGACTGATAAGCTCAGTAGACTGACGTTGCCTCAGGCATAAATAGGCCAGCTAGGACACCAGTTTCAGTCATGGTGCAACTGACAGGTCTGTTCTGCACCAGTGGAAACTATAGAGCACCATGGAGGTCAAGCAATAGGCCATACAGCAAGCAGTTCAAGGCCTGTATGTGGATTGGGGAGAAATTTAGTGAACTTAGCGTACATTAAAATTCCCCAAGTTTTGTTTGCATGCTGTTGGATTTGCCAATTGTCTCAGACCAATATGTGTAAGTTAGAACTTTGTGTCCATCCCCAATAGTTTAGAAGATATGGAGCTTTTAAAATTTTAATTGCCCCTCATTTGTATAATTTTAATCATCATGACTATTCCAAATCATGTTCCTAATTTCACTGGTTGGTCATTCACCATGGTAAGTTTGGTGGTTTTTGGAATAGTCTGACAAAAACTCCGGACAAATCTGGTCGTAAAGAAAGAAAGAAAGAAAGAAAGAAAGAAAGAAAGAAAGAAAGAAAGAAAGAAAGAAAGAAAGAAAAGAAAGAGAGAGAGAGATAAAGAGAGAGAGAGAGAGAGAGAGAGAGAGAGAGAGAGAGAGAGAGGGAGAGAAAGAAAGAAAGAATTCTTGGAAAAACAAAATGTCTGGGTTGGCACCCAGATATAATTTATTGTGTATGTGTCGGCACTGTCTGGAACCTAATATTGACCATTTTATGCATTTCGATATTTTGTCAGAGGAGATCACCCATTAAAGCCCACTTGGTTTTCTATGTCCTATGTGACTATTTCGTATTGGTTAATGTATTTTGTCGTAATGAAATTCAAAATCTCTGTCTGGTTACTTGGAATATTTTAACGAGGAATACTTCCCATTAAAGAAATTTCACCGAAATCAACATATCTAGCCTCTGAAGAAGAAACCGCATACGATTATATCATCGACATATTTCACGGATTCTCTCTCCTTTCAGTTAAAACTTCGCAGCTCAATCAGCCTAAAAGAATCCGGATGTAAAATGTCGTTGTTTTATCTATATCATGGCCAATTTCAACAGAAGTCCATGTGCCTTGAATTAAAATAAAGTCCTTATCTTGCCAACCTGCCAAACTTAAAATCAGGGAAATAAATGAAAAATAAAATTCAGGAAGATTGATAAATTCATATAAATATTGATGAAATTCAGGGAGGTGGCTACAAATTGTCGGAAATCTACAATTTTTCAAGCATTTTCAGCATAAAAAATTCGGTGAGTCTCCTGGTTAATCCGTGTGGACTGGCAACACTGGACTATCTTTCAATAAAATATACCAGATTTGTGTTCTTTGTAAAATTGATCTTACACTGAACTCACCTGTACACCTACAGTTGCAAGGAATATGAGAATAGTCCAAATGAACAGGTCTCCTGGGCGCCCTTTGGGCGCATTTTTCTCTAGCCAATTTATAAAACACGCTAAGTGAGAATGACAGATGAAACCTACCGGAATAGCATAGTCCAAGTCAGCGTCTTTCCTTGTCACACAAAGGAAACTTGTTGACTCAGTTATCAGTATTCTGACCAGACCAGGATCAAGCGCAATGCTCGGCTATGGCTCTGTGTCAGCAAGATTTTCAAAGTTGTTTTCAAAGGAATTACTTGCTACAATAAGACATTTTGAATTTTTGCCGACTGTACCCAACATTGCTGTTTTACAGCCTCAAAAATACGTACAACATCCCTCTGGTAGACTCGTGCAAATAACGCTGTTGTGAAGTAAAATTGCTGACAACATGGGCAGGAAACTATTCAATTGGATTTCAAACTTCCATGTGCGCTTTTGAATTAAAACAAAAAAGTCGTTAGTTATTATGATGCCATTGTTAATATATGAGAAATAGAAGTGTCATTGTTTCTCGTCATAGCATGCTTGAATATATATTCTTTGTGGGTTTAATATTACCGGGTCGGGTGGAGGATATCATTAACGGTGTCCTTATTAAACTAAATTTGTGTACAGACTTATAATCTACAAAAGCAGTGCGTTCACGTGTACAAAATATAGACACACACACACGTGCATACATAATACATGCATACATATTTTTATATGTATAGTTTCTATGGTTCTACATAACGTTGCAACAGTAATATTATTTTACATTATTATACCCTTTGTAAGGCCGCTGGAAGTCATTTCCTTGCGGTTGCATGCATGTATTTTTTACACCTGTCCTCCAGCCAACAAAAAAACGCGCACACAAAGCACCACCGCAAGCTAAAATAGGTAAACATTTTAACATTGTGGCAAAATATACTATTTAAAATGTAACTATAAAAATGATTTTTCTACACAATGGTATTTAGGACGATAGGTAATCATCAAGTACGAGGGTCCTACCTGTCGTCTTTGAAGTTTACTTGCAAGAGTCATAGCAAGAATGCAGAGGAAAATAGAACATGTTCTTGATCCACCCATCTCGAAGCTATAGACAAGGAAGGAAGAGCTGTTGATTGGTTCAGATATTTATATGGAAAACAGTTTCCTTATGTAATCAAAATATTTGTACCGCAGACCTGCCTGTGAACCCACCTCTGCTAACGGACCACCTGTGATGAAGGACCAGTCTTAACATTCCCATTAGCATACTTTTGTTTAGTTTGATTTTACCTGTCTTCAGGGATCACCTGTAAGAAAGGACCATTTGGCACAGGTCCTGTAGGTGGTCCATTAAGACAGGTTTCACTGTATCCGAAAAATGCACAATGACAAATACCTTGCTAGATGATAGTTCATGAAATGGCCTTTGTTATGTACAGTCGTCTTCGTTATTGAAAAAAAAAGATACTAATAGACGCCATGATTAAAACAATTTCAGGAACCAATTAAGAGCTGGTGATTTTGCCAAATGAATCCAAATGCCAAAATCCGTGGCGTTAAAAATAATGTTCCACTTCACACATGCACTCCGGTTAAAGGTCGAGCTGGCACAAGGAAGCTAAATTCTTGGTAAACTGATGTCATCATACCACATGATTCCATTATACACAAACAGATACGATATCCAGATGTAAATAATCTTTATTTATATAAACCATACATCTTCAGTACAATGTGGTCAGACACATAAATTAACTAAAATACTATCAAAGCCACACACACACACGTGCACACACACACACACATATATATATGTATATATATATGTATATATACGTATATATGTATACATATATATGTATATATATATACATATATATGTATATATATATATATATATATATATATATATATATATATATATATATATATATATATATATATATATATATATATATATATATATATATATATATATATATATATACATATACAAGTCCGGGTGCTCCTCAGCATTCAGGTGTGCCCATAACCTCTTAACAGTTTGCAAAGGCATTATTCAAAAAAATGATTCAGGTATCTATATTGCGGTTTGACCACAACCAAGAGACATTATAAATATAATTTGTCTGACCTTGATAGGTTTACGAAAGTAGTGTCATATTGTGTTAATTGGTTGAATAACCGAGACCTGAGTTCTGAATATAAATTACGATCCAATATAAAACGCATTTCATCTGCTACATTATCAATATTGCATAATTTACAGGATCGTAGTTCCACTGGCGTCTTTAGCCTAGTAAAACGCCCTACTTCAATCTCCAAAGCGTGGACACTTACGCTTAATATACTAAAATCCTTCTACCTGCATATGTTAGGTATGTTTTCCTGAAGACAGTTTTCAATTTTAATGCCCTACTCAAACGTAAACGGTACGGAGCCTACGCAAATTGTGAATTCTGTTGATTTGTTCTGACCACATGGATTCGTAGATTTTTCCCAGATGCCTCTTTACATTTTTGATTATTTTTTTATGTGGGGTGGTACCGCATACATTGTTCCGCGTGTCTTGCATAAAAGTGAGATGAAATATATATCTTTCACCATGTCAGCAACAAATGTTACCTGCCCTGCACAATTCATAGGTTTCTAAATGACATTTAAACTTCAAAGTTACATGATCACTTAGCTGTAAATTTAGCCAGTACTTTACATCACCGCATACCAACCGAAACAAAAGTGGCAAGCTTCCCAATTGTGCTTTAGCTACAACGTTGGGAGCTTTTCTATGGATACCCAGCAAGTATTTACAAAATTTGTTGTGGATAGTTTCTGATACACCTTGATCACAGAGTTGGCTGCAGTTGCTTTCATTTAGCCTCTTAACTACCCGTGGACTCCCGACCTCATTGGCGTAAGAGAGAACTGGGTAAACGAGTATTATTGAATTAAATAGTTAACAGGAAACTGCCTTAACTTAAATTGAGCTTTACTTGATTGGCTACATAATTGATAAATCACAGTTGTGTATACTCCACAAGCACAAAAATCAAAACCCAAGTGTCAATATTTTTCCGCAACATGTGTGATAACGGTCCCACAATGGAATGTACATGCTTTGATTTTCCTTCCTCCTTTATTAAAAATCATAACTTTTGTTTTAGAGGTATTGACCTTTAATTTCCAAGTATTACAATATTGATGCAGTCTATCGAAAGAATTTTGAAGCCCCTTTCAGATTCCGAGATGAGCACAAAGCAATCTGCGTATAGAAGCCAGTTCAGTTTAAGATCATGAAGTGTGATTGTGTCACAATTTACATCACAAATATCCGGGAGAGCAGGAATAAAGGCACTGAACAAAAGTGAACTCAGTACACATCCCTGTCTGACTGAATATTGGAGGAAAATTATTCTGAGAAGCCACCGTCTGTTTTAATGCAGCATTCAATATTTTGGTATTAGGATGCGAGCAAACCAAGAAAATTTCCACCAACAGCCAGAGTTAATGATTTGTCAAATAGTGCTTGGCGCCAAACGGAGTCGAAAGCGCAACGGAAATCAACGAAACAAGTGTAAAGTTTCATCCCTTTTAGCTGATTTATATATTTATCAAACTTTTCAAAGTTCAGACGTGGTCTGAAGTCCTACCGTGCTGTTTAAAACCTGTTTGGTGAGGCGGCATCAATTTTTTAAAATGTTTTTATCAAAATGCCTTTAGACCCAAAATTTAGAACGCTACAGAAGAGCTTACAGAATTTACTGGATAGGGCATGCCCCTATAGTTTGAAGGAGTGGAAGCATCACCCTAGAAAGTTTACAGTAAATTTAAAATTCAACGCATGGAAAATTTTGTCTCTGCTGTCATGAAATCATCAAAATCAGCACTGTGAGTAAAATTTGGGTCATTAAACATTTTTTTGGGAGTGATTGATCCAAGTATCCGTGCTGGAGGTATTGTCTGATTTAGCGTTACTTTGGTTACTAAGTTGATCATGCAAGTTCCAAAAAGATGTAAGGTCACGTTCTTCTAAATTACCTGTTTCATTAAATTATTCTTAAAAGATCGTTTTTTCTCTCGTATAATAATTATTTGTACAGCTTTTTGTTTTGTGCGTATGAGTTGAGAAGGGCACTATTGAATCGTTGTATATGTAACACAGCTGACACTTTTTTCAAAATCCTCTCCTCCCAATCAGGCACGGAGCAGTGAACTGCAGATAATGTACACTCCGCTCCGCCATATATATATATATATATATATATATATACACTCCGCTCCGCCATACATATATACACACACACACACACATATATATATATATATATATATATATATATATATATATATATATATATATATATATATATATATATATATATATATATATATATACATATATATATATATATATACACCTTGTGTGGCACGTGGTTTTAGATTACCACTTACTCTTTGCAAAAACGGACTGGCCGAATAAACGTATCTTGTGGGTTTTTTTCTTTTTTTTTTTTTTTTTTTTGCTTTTGTTGTTTTTTTATTTAAAAAAAATTATAACAATCACTCCTTTTTTACTGAACATACGAATTGTGTGATCTAAGTTCATGACAGATGGCTGTTACAATGGAAACCTTCCCTATAAATATAATTTACAAACAACCCTTAGTTGAAAATGCACGTTATTGCCCGTCTTAGATGACACTCTCTGTAAAGAATCCACGAAGACCTCAGACGGGTAAAGAAGAGGAAAATGTAGCATACTGATAAGAAAACCTTCACAGGTTGTACCGGAACGACCCAAACGAGCAATAAGTTCTTTCTCGTCGAGACACACCCAACCTGCAGCCTCCGCGACTTGCATGGGTCATGCACTTACACAATGAACCGCCAAATTACAGGCCTGCCACCTCTGACCTCTGCTGAAGACTGGATTAACTAAATATTAATATGTACCTACACTCTCAGATGTCACAAATTTGGCATATTGTCCATTGGATATGCCTATTTTATGAGCATATAAGCGGAACTTGCAAAGGTATCGCTATCCATAAGACTTTTAAGATATGTAAACGGAATTACAGTTGTTAGTTATACTTACGAGGGTATTACATATTTAACTAAATGTCCCAAATACGCATTATTTAACTGTGAGTTACGTCATATTCATTTGAAATGTCATTGCCGCAAACTTATATATAGGTGTCGGAAATTTGTCATAATATACTTTCTGAACATAAGAGAAATTTCAAATTTCTTTTGTGTAAAATTTACACATGTGAGAATATACTTTATTTGCCAAATCGGGTGTGCAATTTTATCTGCGGAGCTAAAGACATGTCATGCCAAATTTGGAGTTTGTAGGCGGCATAGTATCCCAGAAGAGCTACAGAGAAGATTTACAAGTTAAAAAAAACACAGAAAGCTGGATGGAGAGACAAAAAAATGAAAGTGGCAAGGGAAGAATGGATTGGAAGACGGAAGAGTGAAAGAAAGAAAGGAAGGAAAGATGGAAGGAAGGAAGAAAAGAAGGAAAGAAGGCCAAGAATTTTTGAAAACGAAACACC
The DNA here is from genome assembly GCA_964020975.1 of Hermodice carunculata. Taxonomy (NCBI): domain Eukaryota; kingdom Metazoa; phylum Annelida; class Polychaeta; order Eunicida; family Amphinomidae; genus Hermodice; species Hermodice carunculata. The sequence continues at coordinate 68,200,356 of OZ026619.1, forward strand.
TTTGCTGACATGGAGACATTATTTTGTCAATTGTGTACCACGATTGAAAGCTGAAGTCGCCACCATACTGCGTTCCCATCACGACCTGGCGGACATCACGTTACCGTGTAATTTTTCAAAACAACGACAAAATCAATGTCAAAATTATTAGCTTCCTAGGCAACGTAAGTAACCTTTCCCAGCTACCAAATGCAGATAGCTGTGACTTCATCGGTGCGTTAAACATCAACAACTCACTGTACGTCGCAATCGTTTCACCATCAGCTGAGGTTCAGCAGAATTGGTTGCCATTAAAGCGGGGAGGGGGTGCCGGGCAAATACATCATTTGTGAATTGGTATAATACGGGCTGCCCCTAGACTCTTTGGACAATGTTATCATGAAAGAACTAATCTGTGTACATACTTAGGTATACGTCACTTATTTTTCCTCTCTGACATCCTTTTCTTTGTTTTGCTTTCTTTTTTGCTTTTTTTTGTATTAGATTCATGTTAATACGGATGTTTTTTTCTGATGGCGACAAGTAGTTATCAATGCTCACCTTGTACATACATTCCCGCCCTAGTAACATAAAATCGATGTGCCCACTAAGAGTACGTATCTCGCCTTGACTGACACATACTGTAACATGACAATAGGATGTATTCATATCTAAATGCGGTCCTCTGACACCTATTGAGCGAAAGAGGGAGCCACCTGCATCAGGGCAGAACCATGTATTTAGCATGGTCAAAAGTACTTTCTCAACAAAATGAACAACATAAACACACGATAATCTTAAGAAAATGTATTAACAGATATTTGAAACATAAAGGATGCCTAAATTGATAAGAAATGGGCTCTCTTTTGGTTGAAAAGGTGTTATTAATGGATGTTTATGTAGTATATAATACAAACCTGCCCTGATCATGGTGGAAGCATCAGTCCGGTTCCCCGGCAACACAGGAAGGGGGCAGGATCGCAGTTAAATATGAATGTCTCCTATTGGCCAGGGTCACATGATTGGAATATAACATTTTTGGACAGTCTCATTTGTCCCTGATATAGACTATAAAATAAAGCCATCTCCTTGATGAAGAATGAATAAGCTGAACAGAAGGACCGCTTGAGAGAAGATTCTCTTCTCTGACAGACGACGTCCCCTTGGTCACCTTCCCGCTAATGCGATGCATATTCAATCCAAATGCTGATTCTGCTTTTCGCAACCTAGATTTACTAAAGATCATTGATAGGCGGGCACATGTATGTTGCATCCTCAATGTCGCTTTCAGGTAGACCATGCTTGGAGCTCCTCTTGTTCCTTGTAGAATGGAGAATATGTGGAATCATCTCAGCAGCCAATCCATGCACATAATGTATGAAATAACTGACCCCCATGACAAGTGCATTTCGTGTGGAGGGCAGGGGTGAGGTTGTCTAACCTGGTAATATTCTTTGTAATCATCTGTACGTTAAGTTGAATTCGCGATATCAATAATTAGATATCGCGATTCAAAATACAGACCCCTGGATATCAATATATGAGTCCTTGATATCAAGACATTATTTCACCGTATCGATTTTATATGCGAACACAATCGCTGCCAGTTATAACCCGGGTAACAATTGAAGTAAATGACAGGGTGGAGAATGTCGTAAAGGGAAAAGAATGTCTGTTTGAATGGACGCGTTTCAACAAGCAATCCAGGGAGCACGAGTTCTTCTTTTATTAGCGTTTACTTTTGTCAGAAATTTCTAGAGAGACTTGTCAGCCAAGATGATGGCTGCGATCATGAATCTCGCCCGCAAATTCCGCCAAGCATCTAGTTAATACCGAAGAGGCTGAGGTTCGGGACTCACCTTACGGATTAGAATTTCTGCAGCACTTATATCATAGTTTGCGCCAGTGTATTCTTGCTGTTGTGCTTATTTATTCTGTTCTAATTTCAAGCGACTGTCTGTATTTCTTTTTTATTTTACTGTCACTTATTCCCACAGCCGTGTCACTGTTGTGTTCTGTAGGCCAATGTACTGGATGATGCAACGAAAACACTTGCATAGGTTTTTTCCTGGAAGAATAAACCATTGCAATCTCTCTGCAGACAAATGAACATTTCACGTTTTGTGTACAGTTTGTAGCTGATTGCTATAGAAAATTGTCACCAGTGTTTATTCGTACAACTGACATTCATCATTCCAACCCTGAGGAATTTGCTTTCACATTTCTTGGACTGCCAATGTTGGTGTCTTTGAATCCTCAAAAGTAATAAAGAAGCGAGTTGGAGACCTCAGCAGGGGGTTTGAACCAAATCCTGTCCACGCAGTATAGATTTTTCGTCCCGTCTGCAATGAAGTCTAAAAAAAAAAAAAAAAAGACTTCAAATGTATGTTTAGATCATCTATTTCAGCAAGGTAGAATAAAATAATCGAGCGCCTCGAAAATGATTGATAAAGGATTAAATTCGTAGCAGATCAGCAAAGCATTTCTTGGCATCAATAAATAAATAAAGGAAAATCTATTGCTGACGTATTATTCTTATTGGGAGCTTTTGTGGCCACGCTGTCATCCCATAATGGCGTGTATCACGGACTTCCTGTGGAACAGAAAGCGAGTTTATGATACCGTCACTTCATAGGTGTTTTGTTTTGTTTTGTTTTGTTTTTTTTTTTGTTTTGTTTTGTTTTGTTTTTTGTTTGTTTGTTTGTTTGTTTTGTTTGTTTGTTTGTTTGTTTCTTGTTCTTTTTAAAGTAGCATAAGTTTCCATGCATCCAAAGCAAAGTACGTCAAGATGATTAAGATGCAGGGGAATTTAGATGGTACTTTAAATTAGAACCAAATGCGATTCACTGTAATCATGCATTCTTCAAAATGCCTTCAGTGCTGGACGAATTATTCTTTCTTTCTTTCTTTCTTCCATCCCTCTTTTCTCTCCTTCCTCCCTCGCTTCTTTCGTTCTTTTGTCATTCGCATTTTTTCTTTCTTCCTTTCTACCTTTCTTCGTTTCTTTCATTCTTTCTTTCTTCTTTCCTTTCTCTCGTTCCTCCTTTCTTTCTTTCTTTCCTTCCTTCCTTTCTTCCTTCCTTCCTTCTTTCTTCCTTTCTTTCTTTCTTCCATCCTTTCTTGCTTGCTATCTGTCTTTCTTCCTTCCTTTCTTTCCATCTGTCTTGCCTTCATCCCTCGCTTCTTTCTTTCTTTTTCCCTTTAGTTCTTTCTTTCTTTCTTCCTTTCTTTTTTCTTTCTGTCTTTCCTTCCTCTCTCGCTTTTTTCTTTCTTTCTTTCTTTTTCTCTTTCTTTTTTTCTTTCTCTCTTTTCTTCTTGCTTGCTTTCTCTCTGTCTTATTATGCCAGCAAATTTGTTGAACATTTTATCTCAAGACTATACATAGAAACTCAAACTTGCCATGTTTATACTGCTGTGCAAAAAGTCTGGCTCCTTTATGAAGAGGGTTGGCAGTTTGAAAATGATGCAAATTAATGTCATTTGAAAATTCAAGCCTTGAATATCTTCAAAACAATTATGAATATATATGCCATTCCAACTTCAAGTTATAGGTTTGTAAGCACATCCAATGAACCACGGGCAGAAGTTGTACAATTTTGATTTACACCCATTAAGGGAACTTGAAATGATGTGTTGAATTTTTATCTTCAAATCTATTTTGCGTAGATGCCATGTCGACTTCACATCCTAAATTTGCCCATCATCAATTTCGCCCAGGAGATAAGCTCATAGACACCACTGATGCTGGAATCTCTGCAACAGTGTGTGGCCCTATCAGTGCCGTAAAAATAAACAAATTAGGAGCAACAATTAGCACATTAACACATATTTGCGATCGACCAGACATACAACAGGCCACGATCTGTCATCAGCAGTCAGTTACATGTTTATGTACATCACTAGGATTTTTTTTCTTTTACACTCATGTCAGAAAAACACACACACACACACACACACACACACACACACACACACATTTATGCTGCCATAGGGTGACCATTTTGTCATCTGCCCATGCTGTAGTGTCAACAGGGATCAATACATGAATCATAGTTCCATTAAAAACTGGACAGGATTTTCTGTATAATCATTTGTATTTCCGGCCACAAAATTTTCCGAATACTCTCCAAATCAGAATTTCCCGATGTTCTGTCAAACAGGCTTTCATTCCACATTCAGTCTGCTACAATCTCCATGAGTTAACTATTCCCAAACTGGGTTTCCTCTGGAAAATATGGGAATATTTTTCCCTCGCGATTTTTTTTCTTATGCAGTAGTTAGCGTTTCACACTACATGAATAAATAATTACCAAGAATGCTTTCTTTCTGTCTGGCATTTTCCTTTTACCTGCAGATTTTGTAAGCCATGCAAAGAGCCACATTTTCCGACAATTTTTTTCCTCAAACTTCACGTTTTCTCTCAAATGTACAAGGCAAATACCTTAATTTCTTTTTGTAAGCGCACAGAAATATTGGCTATGTGGCAAATTTTCTTTTCTAGTTTGTCTGTGCTCTCCGCACTGTACTACAGGACAGAAAAGTTAGCACTACGTAATAAAATCCTTGCGCCCAGTGTGGAGAGTTTAGTGAAAGATAGTATCAGTGGCTCACCCAAGTAATTGGAGAATCGTTATTGTGTTATAATACGTACCTGAAGCAAAGCAGACACCTTTAGAAAACGAGAAATGGTCCGAAACGAGGTTAATAGCTATACATCGCCGGAATTTTGCTGACTCATGAATACATTATGCTTCCCATGCCCAAGTAACTTGAAGGGGGACTGCCAGTAATGCAATGAATCGAGGTACTTTTCCTATTGTCGTATACACCTTCCATTATTCATTTAGATACCCAAATACAAACGCTTTCACTTCAAATTTTGTCAAGCATGTATTCTTCCAAATGTATTCTGTGTTGTTATAGTACACTATCACAGCCAATCGTCCAAGTGCGGTACACTTTTATCTACCTGAAAGACCGATGAATTGCGTCAGAAACGTTGAATGTCTGAATCTAGGTGTCTTCCTCTACATCCTCCGTTTAAAAAAGAAAGAGGTACACTTGCACTGAGTTGACGGAAGGTAGGCCTATAATGGGCCCATGCCAGGAGCACACACTTATAGCACATGGATGTGAAATGGTTTGTGGAGGAGGAAGAGGTGGGGGGGGGGGGGGAGCAAGAGCATACCCCGTTCAGCCAGTGGTATATATCACCAACAGATGGAGCCATTATCACATGGGACCACGTTATTCGACACACCACTTCCTGTTGACCAATCGCGCAATGAGATGAACCGTGTTTCCTAAACCCTGGGTGGTTAAATTGGACATTTGCTGGTTACTCGCGGCAGTCGTAATTGTGCCTTGATCGGTTGCTAACATAATGTTACTATTCGCTATTCTTATTAGCTTATGTCACAGGGACCCAAGGTACACACACACGCACACGCACACACACACACGCGCGCATATATATATATATATATATATATATATATATACATACATACATACATACATACATTATACAAATTCAAAACAATGTTCCAAATGATACTTGTTCTGATGTTCTACCCATAACAACTATAGTCCCTCAGGTATCTACCCTGGGACTTCCGTTTTCATAATTTATGCAAATGATATGCACATATGACCATCAAAATTTGATCCAATTGTATGTAACGATGACACAACTCTGACAAATTCTATAAGTGCCTTTGTCTCTGCCTCTGGTGACCTTTTTGAGTTCATGAATGTTGAATAAGATAACGTCTATCGTTGGTTATGGGCAAATAAGCTTTCATTTAACAGAGCACCAAATTATATATATGATATTCTATTTCTTGCAAAGAAAAAATACATTAGCTTAAAAATTAATGCTGCTTTAATTTCAAGAACAAAACAATTCTTTTGTCTTGGCTTGCATTTACATAAAAGTATGACATGGAATGCCCATTTGCATAAAATTAGTGAGAATTTTCCTAAAGTTATCAAAATTTTCAAAAGAATTTGCCAATATGTTCAAACAAAAAGACTACTTATGCAGAAGTGTCTGTTCTTATCATATTTGAACTTAGGCCGAATTGCTTGGGGACACTGTCAAGTTGGCATCTTTATACTAGAGAAGAAGGCTGTTTGTCTGAAGTCTAATGTGCCATATAATACACATAAGGTTCCTCTGTTTAAACACCTTAAGGTATTTAATACGTTTAAAAGCATCAAAATTTCATTACAGATATTTCCAAGCTGAAGTTCCAAGATTTTTTATCAATATTTTTGAGCCACCTATACCTACCCATTCTTATTGTGCCCGTTTAAGTAGAGTCGCAAGAATTCCAGTACAACATCACCCCCCCCCCCCCCCCCCCCATCTCATATTACATTTCTCATCTGCTTATACGAAGAAAAAAATCATATACACAACCATTCTGGTTTTTCAACCTGCGCAAATTTAAATTATTTTAATTTCTACAAAGATGAATGTACCGTACCCAATTTTTATGTGTTTAACTAATTGTTTTGTTTTTGTATCTATTATGTGGTTACAAACCTGTTAGTTTTATATTGTTTAAATAATACATGTCCCTGTACTACGTTTCAAGATGCTGCCAATTAGTTATACTAAGTTTCCTAGGTGGACCCTGCGAAAGCGGAATTTTGAATCCTGATTTGGGGTCATTCATTTTTTGCACATGATGTTTACACATATAATTTGCGGTAACATTGCTGTTTTTGTAAGCCGAATAAAACACGTTCTGAGTTCAGAGTTCATACATACATACATACATACATACATACATACATACATACATACATACATACATACATACATACATACATACATACATACATGCATACATACAAATCTAACAGAATTATCATCCTTGCCTTATCGATAAAATTGAGAAAAAAGTGATACCGAAAGTATCTACTTACTTTATCCAAGTTGCCGGCAGTGGTCATCATTCAAACTAATCACATGCAAGATCAAGCAAATTGACATGTTAGGCGACACATGTCCGATAATGTGAGTAACAACCAATTTGTACTGATTTCATTAAGTCAAAATGAAGTCGAGAAATGGTGTCAATGTTCAAATGGTTAGTAATTCTTGAAAGGTAGTGTTTGCTTACAAACGGTGGACGGACGGAGAACCCGAAAACACAATGGCCCTCCCATCAGTGGACTCAGGACGATGATGTCCAAGCAGAAGCGCCATCTACAGTACTTTGGTATCATTAAAATGTGTGTTCTGTTTCGCACTGCCGTAACACCTTTTTTTTATTCAACAACTTCAACTCCATTGCATTCAACATAGGTACCCCTTTTGAAAACATCAGTGAAAACAAATGAGGCAACACCATCAAGTAAACAACTCTGTAAAACCCTTCCACAATGTACATGTTATTGGTTTTACAACAGTACTTCATTTGTCCCCATAGAAAGAAGTCTGCACCAAGGAAGTCCCCTGTCTCCATTTTTACTTGTACTACCGGTTGAATTACTTGGCATACAAATTCGAGTAAATCCAGATGTCAAAGGTATTTAAGTAAAAGGAAAAGAAACAAAAAATAAGTCAACTAGCAAATGACACAATGTGCTTTGTTTCAAGAGAAGATTCTGGAAACAGGGTTTTTAGAATTTTTACAAAATGTTGAAAAATTATGCGGTTTAAAAATAAATTTGGAGAAAGGTGAATGTTTATGTATTGGTGACAATATTGACAGGCAACAAGACAACATCCCTGCAAGGTAGTGTTCAGTAGACTTAAGCACTTTGGGTATAAATTTCACTGCTGACGAGCAAGACATCTATGTCAAGAAAAGTTCAATTTAATGCAGGACATGTTACATATTTGGAATATGCGCAACTTATCTTTGATTGGATAAAATTTTAGTTGTCAAATCATTGGCCATTTCTAAGTTAAAGTTAGTCTAAAGTTCAACTACAGTATCATTTAAACTTGATATGGTTAAAAAGTGCAAAAAGAAATCAATTTATTTATTTGGTAAAATAAAGCAAAAGCGACACTATGTATCAAAAAAACAAACAAACAAACAAACAAACAAACAAAAAAAAAAAACAGTAAAGAGGGGATTAATGGTTCCAACCTTTTAAAAATAAAGGGTAAGTCCCTAGTTATAAGTTGTGTGAAACGTGTACTTAAAAATGAAGAGACCAATTGGAAGAATATCTGTCAATAGTTTTTTCCTTGGTGTGTCTATTGTTCTTTTTCGAAGTCGCTGCTTCGTTGGGACCGTCTGGAAAAACGTCCGGCTTTTACAAAGATATATTTACAGAAAAACGGTCATTTAAAAATTGTGTGACCATGGTGTTCTGTTCATAATGACATTATAAATGTACACGGTGATTTTGTTGTTTTAGTCCAGCACAAATTAAAGATAAAATAGGCTTTGAATAATTTTTTTTTAATATTTTCAAATACAGTCTACAATTGTTTATGCATGGAAACAAATTGCTAGAAGCCAGCATAATATAGCCTTTGGAAATACTTGTTGAAGATTTTCCATCAGAGTTAAATACATTTCTTATAGGGATTTGTCTTGCAGGGATGTTTATTCGATATATAAAGAGAACAGATGTAAAGAAGAATCAACTCGTGTTAAAAATTATATAGAAGCAAAACTTGATGTCAGAAGTGAAAGACAGCGATAAAAAAATATTTTTTCGCTAGTATTCAATACAACCATGGAAACAAAACTCAAAGCTTTCCAGTTTAAAATTTTGCATTGAATAATTGTTAACAAATCATGGTTGTTTAAAATAGGTATTACAAAGAGGGAAATGTGTGACATTTGTGGTATTTCCCAGGAAACAATAGTTCTCAAATTTTGGGACTGTCTCCCCTCGAAACGTGTTTGGAAAACTTTAAAAAGTTTGGGTGCCCCATTTAAATGACAATGTATCAATACAAAAAGAAGGTTTATATTTGGATATCACCCAAAGCCAAAGAAACTTGCATTACATTTCTGCGAATTATTTCGAAAATATTTCATTTGTTCCCAAAGATTGAAAAATACAACTATCAATTTCATTAGGTCGTTTTCAATTAAAAGGAAAATTTCAGTTTATAAGCAGATATATCCAGTGAATGATAAATTATCTTTCTTTGAGTCACATTGTGCTGCATTGTATGATGGAATCTCTGAAAGATTATCGCAGATTCAAGGAATGTTGAAGCATTGGCAGTGGCACAATTCTATGTTAAATTGGAAATGGCCATATTATCACTTATTCTCAAGAATTACATGGTATACAACTGTCACATTTATGTACATATATTTGGGTATAAAGGCTATAAATTATTTGTACAGTTGAAGCATTGTTTTTGTATTATTTGTATGTATAACACGGGAACTCAAAATGTTGGAAAACAGGTACATCTTCACCAAATTTCAACATAACCCGAACAACGGTTTCGAAAGAATGTCAAAAATAGCAAGAATATGCATAAGTGACTCTCTAGTTAGTGATATGATAACCAACCCCAAATCTGCACTCACCGTTCACCTCATTAGAGAGTTGATCGGTGATGCATTTGACAGTTTTGATAACAAAGCCTAAGAGCACAACACCAGGGAGGCAAGCATCATTGTTAGTGGCGCCACCTACAGTATTCAGCCTGGTGGTTTTGGTGAGGACACAAATACGGTTTTGAATGTGAGAGGCATGGCCTCCTGGGACACAATTATTACGTCATCGCAGCGTATAATGGGGACGCGTGATTCCAATACAAAAGAATGGATCGTTTGCAGCGAATCCGGGTATAAAAAAATGAAATGCTGTCAGAAAAGTTCTAAATTCTGTACAAGCAGAGATGTTTCAGTGACAACAAATGCATGAGAGTTTATATTGTACTCATGACATCTCTAACACACAAACCCAAGCACAGAGTGAAATCTGAGCAAATACCGCAGAAAGCAGGTGATAACAGCTTCATAAATTACAGCACGGACTTTTCTACGCAATACATTCGTAATCCTGTTAATTGCCGTCAACGGAAATATGCCTGTGATTGTGTTTACATGGCCTAGTACATGTGTTTTCTCAGCGTTAAAACATAGTCAAATACATGCAACAACAAGTTAAAGGGGTTTAACACCCAACTGTCATCACGTAATATTGTACCCATACATGTGTATAACATGTTGCCGAGCTTGGAGACAAACCTGCATCAAGATGGTGTTCACCTGGCTAGGGCTGCACTTGGTCAGCTAACTGGAGGTACTAAAATTGTAAAATCCTATCGTAGTTTTGGACCAATGAATAATACAAATAAAAACAACCAAAACAAACCAAGGAACTGATTGTGCCAAACAAGAACCAGGAATCCTCGGTAGTGATGAAACTGTCTATCCGTGTTAAAGCAATAATCCTGATCATGCACCAGGGCCAGGTTATTTTAGACCTTTGCGACGTAATCATACCATCGTGGCAGTCTGTTTGATTATATTACATGGGTAGATCAACGCATTGCTATGGAAACTAAAAGCCCTCGACGTCGGTGATTCTAACTTTAAGTACTCGCAAATCACAAGGTGGTTTGCTCGGTTTGTTAGTCGCCTTCATTGGGGCTCGCAGGCTGGGCCTTTATTATAAGATACCGTACCATCACCTGTTTGATAAAGAGTACTTCTGTAACAGGTGTTATATTAGACTGTATTATTATAACTCCAGCCGGATAAAGAGGAATTCTGTAGCAGTTGCTAGATTGAGACCACCCCCCCCCCCTTATGTTTCCGTTTCACCTCACACGATCATTATTTGTACTTATTTGCTTGTGATAGCCAATAAGTTTCTGCTTTGGCTTAACTATTAATCGAAACACGATTATATCACTTAATTAGTTTCCTATTGTCCACGCACTTACCTACGATCTTAATATGCATGTACATGTACGCAGATTGATATCCAGATTGGTTACCTTATTGATGGCTTACATTAGTATTGGTGGCTTACATATGCAGTCAAAAATTCGTAAACCTTGAGATCATTGGTTTAAACATATTTTATTGCAACAAGACAATTGGCCAACAGGCTCACTAGCCTATATGAGCTTGAGATCATTCTTATGCAAATATGATTGTACATGCCTTCTGGAAATGTACTGCTCTCCCCGAGATGTATTTATTTTACCTGGTACCTGGTTTATCAGAATATTAGAAGTCGGGAGAGTGAACAGTACACAGCATTATTGTAGCATTGCTGTCTGCATCAAAGCGTTATATATATATATTCAAAGTCGTAAAAGTGTTGCTGGCCAATTCTAGTGAGAAAATGTGGATTAAATTGTAGATTAAAAAACAACTCGATAATGATGTTTCTTTGGCAGTCTTTATATATATATATATATATATATACTAACGATATCTTGTGGTCTTTTGGAAACTGATAAGCCAAATTTCTCTCATCTGAGTAAATGCTTCATTTGCGCTGATTTAAAAGGACAGACAGTTTGGGCTTCAGATTACTTGAGTGAAGATAGCCATTATATCAAAGAGCATTTTGATGGTAATTATATTATGACATAACGAAAGCTTAACCATGAACGACACAGCCACCCACACGATACGAGTCTAGTTTAATTTATTCCGAGCATCATACTTGACTCTTTTTTTCTAGAACCACTTCCTAGCCGTTGTTAGCCTTTTCCCTAGTTCAAACTCTATACTCTCCATAAGCTTACCTGTCATTCTCAAACCTATATACATATGCAAGTACTGTTGTACACATCTCTCAGGTTCCTCCGTAAAATTCTGACGTAGGCTGCATTAGCCGAAATATAGCAAAGGGTCTTCAGCGGGTAACTAATGAGAGCTTGTGCCCTTACATGTCTCTCTGAGTAGCAGCTCCTTGTCTAAGCTAAATATTCAGCAAAGACATGATAATGAATAAATATGAACGTGTCAAATGATAGATAGGCTAGATAAGCGAAGCTTTGTTTATAAATGCAGAGCGTCAATATGATAAAAGAATACATGTCAAACCAAGCATAATTACTAAATTTATAAAGAACAAATTCAGGTAAGAATAATTTGGCTTACCCCTTAACTAGTATGTAACCTTTCTAGCTGGACAGGTCACCCCCAGTTTAACCCCCTGCCAGTGTATTATTGAAGTAGACACAAACTGGGGCATTATATTCAGTCCCAGTAATAAACAAATAAACAGTTACAGCTAGACCATCTGTACAAACCTTGGAAATGCATCGCAAGCAGCACTGTACCAATGAACATCCTGCATCAGGAATGTCAAGCAAATCCAATGATGACACCTACTCCTCACTATGAAAGTCTCCGAACAACAAAGCCCCTTTTTGCTGCCAACTCTGGGTAACTATCTTGGGAAGCTATAAATGTGACTTTGTGCAGGTTCCATTGAATCAATAGGGTGTGATCATGATTTCAAACGGTGGTATCTTTCACATGTTAAAGGGAAAACAGCACACACATACAAATGTTCCATGTTTCATCCAAGGATTACATAAAGGTAAGAATGTGGAAAGTGTTAGTGCAGGGTTAATTTCTTATAAATCAATTAAAACTTTATGGACTTAAGACTAACTAAGGGCTAAAAAGGTAAATAATACCTTTTGATCTGTTTGCAATATCATCCTGTCATGGGGCATCTTTTCATTTTAGGGGGGGGGGGCATTTTGTGCTTTGATCTCAATCCACTTTTACTACACATAGCTATACTGTTGTATTTAAATTGTCACCAGGTTCTACAGAAAAGATGCAAAATCATAATAGGCCATTTTATTAGTAAAATACGCTATAGCCCACCAAATATGTAACACGGGAAAATTTTGAAATACCCTCATGCCGCCATGTTGGATGACGTTATCATGTTTATACCCTTCCCTTAACCTATTGGGTACTAGTTAATCGTCTCAAAGTACTCACAATACTCATGACAAATGTTTATAGTATATATACAAAACTACAGGCATGTGTATTGTAAAAGGGCAAACACTGGGAGATTATTTTGGTAACTGTTAATGTTCTAGTTACACAGGTTTATCCAAATTTATTAACTACATGTTGTATTTACAGTGGCTTAACGTGCTTTATTGACCACATGTTGTGCTTACAGTGGTTTAACCAGTTTTATTGACTAAATGTGTTTCCAGTGGCATAACCAGCATTATTAACTACTTGTGTTTGCAGTGGTTTAACCAGCTTTAGTGACCCCTTGTTGTGTTTACACTGACTTAACCATTGATTCATGATGTTTACAGTGACTTGACCAGTTTTATTGACAAGTGTTTACAGTGGCTTAACAAGTTTTATTGACCACAGACTGTATTTCACAGATCTTCCAAATTATTATTGCCTTCTGCCATTTGTTTTTGCCAAAGGCTTGTTTCGACCTTGCCCTTCGCGTATACCTAACACTTTACCACCTAAATCTTACTGGTCTCTTGTCTCAACTCAATGCTATAAAAACGAATTATCAGTTAACACTGCTAAGCAGGAAATTAAATTGAATGATTATAGACGTTGGATTCTTTTGTGTCCACAGTTAATGGTATGAAGTAAAACCAACTGATGTCCTCATCAATACTGCTGGCAAAGCAACAGTTGTCTGTTATCGGAGGCCAGTCGAAAGTGTCAGCATTTTACAAGCATACACAGGGTACACCTAAACCAGAAATGTTTCATACACAAAGCTTAGAGTGGTTTTTAGTATCATCGTATGAGGAGTACAGAAGAGAAACATCTTCAAGAGCGATAATAGGGGTCCTCGGAAAACAAAATGTTTGAAAGCTTCGCCGTAGCTTTTAAATTTGATTCATTGTACAATAGTCCAGTTTTTTGTGTTTGGTGCACAAAAACTATACTGAATCTGTCAAATATATTAAGATAAAGCTCCAAAAGCGTGTGGAATAAACTCCGTATAATCTCAATGGTAGACATATGCACTTTCACTCGAAGTTGTGCAAGCCTTTACATCCATCATCTTTTGTTATAATTTTAATTAGTTATTAGAATAGAGTAAACGGAAAAGTAACAGTGTGCAGAATTAAATGGCTGGACCCAAGAACATATAAAGTGTCTAAAGAAAAGGGTAAGAACACCAGATTTTATGTGAAAATTATCCTAATACAGACCCTGCCATCCCTAAATTCCCCAATTTGATATACTTCGTTTTGAGATGGGGGGGGGGGGGGGGGGGCTAAATATAGTACCTTAGCCTGACTTAATGTGAAAATGCTGAAAATTGTAACTGGCCCCGAAGATAGCACCCAAATATAACTTTAAAGATAGGTTCGGCCATAAGCGCAAGCTGTTGACTATTGAGGAACAAACTAAAGCCTGATAGCACCTCGATTCAAGATTCACTTACAACAGGTTTTCAATGACCTGAGGAGAAAGTAGAAAAGCATATGAGAAAGGAAAAAGATCCTAGCTGAATATAATGTGCAGACGTGAATTTTTTGAGGCTTTGGAAACTTTTTGATGAATTGAAATATTTGACAGTGAAACTTGATTTAACCCTATTTCTGGCAGTTGCTGGATCGCACATTTTTGTTATTCAATAAATGAGTTGTGACAGATAAAACCTCGGCATGATTAAAGAACGGTTATGTTTCCATTTACTATTTTTTAAAAAAAATTCAATGAACCTTATAAAAGGATACAGAATGATCAAGTCTGAAAGGCAGTGTCTGAGGTCAAAAACGGTAAGGCTTTTGGCTTTGCTACATTTTAAATGAAATACTAAAAGTTGGTCAGTTTCGAATCTTATCTACAATGAAACGAACTCGAATGCCATTTTATCTACCGCAATATTTGCGGGTTCTTGAAGGTGCTATGTGGTGATTCCCCTTCTTAAAAATGGTGACATATACAGGTCTGGTAATTATGGAGGTACTATTGTAAATAGTAATGAATGCAAGATATTTGGCAATATTTTAAATGGCTGAGTTTCCTCCTTGATACCCGTCATTATATCCTTTCTTCCTAAACTGAATTTACTAGCACTCGTGTACTGCTGACCATATTTTTTTCCTCTCAAAAGTCCTCTTGCTATAGCCTATATGTTGATACGCTATCAAAACAAAAAAAAAAAATTTTTTTATTTCTTGGATTTCAAACCGCCTTTGATCCTATTTCTAATTAAGTTTTATATGTTTGAATAATTACAACATGGCATTGGTGTAAATTTCGTTAATGCCATAAGTGACACATACGATAATGTATCACGCTGTCAACCTGTTGGTGTCAAGCACAGTTGTGTTATAAGCTTGATACTCATCAACTGTATTGTTCAGGCAGTGTCTGCCTCCTGTTTTCTTCGGGAGATTTGGGAATCGGGTACTCTTTGTGAAGCCTAGATCAGCTAACTAACTGATGACCTGGTATTGTTCTCACAATGTTGTGCTGGTTTACAAAACACCTTACATGCACCTAGTTACTGTACAAAATACCATCAAAATTTTACCTTCAACAAATCAAAAAAATATTGATATTGAAAGTAAAGGGTTCAGTATCTGGGAAAACATCTGGTATGAGAGTTGTTTGCACCAAGTTGCCTGCTGTTATTGCTATTTGGATATTGTCTTTAGCCTGTTTAATTATTTTGAATCTGCGGTAGAATGTATTGGAGATCAAGTTGAAGAAGCAGCCTTTAAATTGAGTTGTTCAAATAATATAAGATGACAAATTATAATTACAAATTTTTACCACTATCAACTTGTGTGAGAAAATTCTGCTGGAATCCTAATACATGTTAGGGATCAATAGACAATTATCTCGTGCAGATAAATACCAGCAAAGATCTCATACTCTTCAACCATCTAAACGTGTTTCCAAGTTCAGATGGTTGAACTTGGAAACTTGTTTCCAAGTTTAGATGGCTGATATTACCCACGCCCAATCACTCCAGATTGGCTGGCTGCCTAAATTTGTTAAATAATTCGTCTTGTGTAACTGACTTATTCCGTACTAGCCTGTGGGTGGCAGTAGTAGTAGTAGTAGTAGTAGTAGTAGTAGTAGTAGTAGTAGTAGTAGTAGACCTCTTTTTATAGAGGATATAAATTTGGTGAGTGGGTGCGTTCCTAATGGCGGCCACTATTGAATCAGGAGACTTTGGTCTCCATCTTCGCCAATGACCTCTCAAACAACCATTCACACACGTGTGTGCGGGAACCTGTCGCAGCGGCCACTATTATATCAGGACTTGGGGAGACTTGCAGCCTGACCACTCAATCAGGCACAAGTAGCCCCAAACATGTCCCACTAAGCATCTGAACAGTTACCTGGACACTGCATGTGAAGAAACCAGAGACAAATCCCTTTGGATCGGCAGGAGTTGAACCCCGTACCCCTCGCACAGAAAGCATGGTGGCCATATTACTATTTTTGTATGTTTATATATATATATATATCGTAACTGTTTATGTCTACTTCATCGTTTGTTTCCTTGTATGTGACTTATGTTTGGATGTCTTCAGCTTGAATTAAAAACTTTCATTTATACATACACACACAAACTTACATACATATATACATACATACATACATACATACATACATGCATGCATGCATGCACGCATTCATTCATACATACATACATACATACATACATACATACATACATACATACATACATACATACATACATACATACATTGGAGTCACAGCACCGCCTGCTGGGCAGTTTAAGAATCAGAAGTCTGCAGACGTGGCTGACTTATTTCCGAGAAAATAAATCTTTACACTACCCACTCCCACCCGACCCCACCCCCCAAAAACATCCGTGAGAAAATAGTGACGATAAGAAGTCAATAATGTGTGGCTTCTTGTGCACAAGTATTAGAGAGCCACTCATTGTATATCCAAAAAAATTCGATGATGTAATTTAAAGTTTAGGAGAACGAAAGCAAATCCGGTTTTAAGTAGTGGTAAAAAAATAGAAAATGACAGCAGCATGACCAAGTGAACGCTTTTGTAGGGGACCAATTGATGGCACATTCCCCCTGAATTTAAATGGACACAACCCTGTTGAAGCAGAATACCCGATATTATTCCCTCCTAAACATGAAAAAAGGAAACTATATGTCTAGATCAGCTGGCCTTGATATATTCATCTAAAAATTAAGTCTTGTGGATATTAGTAACCCGAACACTGAACCTGGTAGCCTAGGTACACTCCAACTCAGTGGGTAGTGAATATTGTGTAGGGTTTTGGAGAAAAGTACATAAATACAAATATTCATGAAAAACCGGAGAAAAAAATGCAGCACCAACTACTGAACGAATTACCGCCCGCGGATACACAATGTTTTGGTCTGTATTTTAATTGCCATTGCCCAAATACTTTTAGAAAACATTAAGACTTTCCACAAAAATCACCTTAACCCCCAAAGGAGATAAAATAAAAATTCCAAAAATCAATAGAAGCATGACCGATTGAAGACACTAGATAAGACTTTAGCCAAGGTACATCAGTACACCAAAGCTGGAGTGGATCTGGCCTACTGCTTTGAAGAAAACAACACCCATTGACATATATACTTTTGTAACCATACTAATATGTATTGTTCCTGATCAAAACTTAAAAACAATAATTCCTCAGAGACAAACAAATGAAAGCACATCCATTGAATGAAACCTTCAGAAGTACATAACGTAAAACTACATTCCGACCAAGGTTGCAGAATATGTGGTTTTGGAGGATATTTCGAAAATATCGAAAACACTGACAAATTAATAAAAAATATTTAACAATTGCTACGCCATCTGGTGAATAATCAGGGTCTGCTGGTCACCAAAAGCGTCTCTGTGCAATTTAATCAATTGCCATAAATAGTGGGAGCCACGTTTGGAAGAAATTCCCCCAACATCACCTTCCCCCAACCCCACCCCCCCAACCCCCCAACCCCCCCCCCCAAAAAAAAATCACTGGACTGTGACCTGTTGAGTAGAATTCGTATAGACTGACATACATTCCAGCGTGGCGATTTTAACTACTCGGGTACCTGCCGTCGGGTAGTTTAATATCCGGGTACCCATTGGGTATTACCCGACCTATTACATCATACATACATACATACATACATACATACATACATACATACATACATACTAATATTGACAGCAAAAAGCAAAACGATGAGCACTTCAACATTTTTAATCATTACAATTATAGAACTTTATCTTGACAAGATTGAATATATCTGATGATGAAGTAAAGAGTACAGTAATAAGGAATCTAACATTACGTTAAATCCCTACTTATTATGAAACTTTATTTTGAAAACATTGCATATGACATGTGATAATACATATGTCATTTACTGATAATTGCAATTCCGTTAATCGCCGTTAAACTGTAGCAATTTTCTCGCAGCATGTGTTTGTTCAATATGTTACAGCATGCTGTTGGTACATGATCCACTGTATTTTAGAGTTCTTTGGCATATTGTGCAAGTCACTTTATACCCTTCTTTCACGAAATATTCCCAAGCTCGGGAATCTTGTGCCCCCGACATGGAGCTCTGACCTACCGCTCTGACAGGTAACAAATAAAAACACCCCTAAGCATCATTATGGATTGTCTTTTCCAGGACAGATGTTTACCAGATGGGGGATCACGTGTTATTGAGGGAAACTTGTTTTCTTTCTTTTTTCTCACTCTTATTATCTGTCTTCCTTTTTTTCCCCACCGGTACTAGAGAGAACTACTCGAGTACCCGTTATTACCTGCTGTCTAGCTACCTGTTTGCCAGACAGTGCTTTACCGTCAGCCATTGATTTGTACTGAGATATAATTTACTTTCTCCTTGACCTTGAGACAATTTTCTATCAAATTAACAGGCCTGTGTTCTATTCTATCGTATTGTCAAGCTAAGGTGTAAATATTCTTGTACCTATTTAACAAGATGTTAGTGCTCTAACTCGGTTTGCAAACTCTCGTTCACAAACGCAATACAATATTACTGTATAAATCTCTTCTCTAACAATACAAGTTTTGTACCAGATAGATTAACAAGAATTAACCGTTGTTGTGACTAATGCTAAATACTCTGCAAATTAGAACTAGGACAGGTAGTGTCATCGACATGGTAAGTGCAGTTATGTATCAACGGTGTTACCTGCAATGACCTAATAAGAATTTTACTTCATTCATGTCATTTGTGCTAATCAAAAATATGTGAAGAACCAGAACGGAATCCCTGGGGACACTTATAGATAGATAGACTATATTCTTTAACCAGGGTACCTTGCTCAGTGCAAAAGCTCTGATCTTCCGCCAGGCCCTGGATGATAAGATGGATACACATGATGATGAAGCGATGACAGTTATAAAATATAACTCTCTCTACATTAAAAATATAGCTTATCTGAATACAATATATAATATAATAAAAGAATATCACAATCTCAAACATATATCAGCAAAGACAACATAGTCTTATTGACATAACTTAGGTAGAGTAAAAGCAAATGGAACATTCAGTGAGAAGGGGAGGGGGGTTACACGTTAATAGGGCTATGGCACGATAAACTGGAGCACAAGCTCCTGCCATCAGACCACATACCCCCAACACAAAATTATTGTCACTTGCTGTGATTGGTCCCACAGAAGGTGTGCCACTCTGAATCCCCACATGTAACTGTCGAATCAGACCAAAGGTAGTCCACATCACACTAAATTCCCCATATTGTCTAACAGAAGACGCTAAATTCCACCAAAACCTTTGAAAATGTCGTAAACAATTTTCTGACTTCCCTTTGGAAATCAGCTGCTTCTCCAAAGTAATGATGTATAGATGTGAATTGAATTATCTGTTCAAAATTTTCCTGGTATAAAACCAGAATGACAATCTGGGATGCTTGTTAAACATGTGCTTAAAATCAACTCGTCCAATTCTTTATTCACACAACTTTTAATAATTGTAGTCGTTTCGGGATAATTTTCTTTAATTGGGGCAATGCTGACCTTCGCTAGTTGGGAAATTATCCTTTTTTTTCGTTATTATTAAATAGTCCAGTAAGAGAATCAAAGCTCGTAAAGCTACCCTTGAAGAGTAAACGTCAAATTACTCCATCCAGAGTTACCCTCGCACCTAGTGGATAAACAAATCTCACCCCCCATCGGTTAATGGGTGCCAAAAAAAGTACCAACAGGAAATGGCGTATCATGAAAGTCTGGGAACTTGCACATACTCCATGAAGCTTTGAAGCGTGTAAGCTTTCCCCAAAAAACCGAACTTCGCCACTTTGGACTCAGCCATTAATTTGGAACCTCTGAATCTTTGTGGGAAATAAAAGGTTTATCGTCAACATACATTATAAGTTTACAATACACACACACACACACACACACACACACACACATATATATATATATATATATATATAAACTGCACAAGTTTCTTTGTCCAGGTGAGTGCGAATTGCTGAAATATCGTAAATCCTTTTGCTGTTAACAGACTCGTCAAGACACTCGTCATACTTTTTTGTGTGTTCTCAAGTTATATATATATATATATATATATATATATATATATATATATATATATAATATAATATAATATAATATAATATAATATTATATTATATTATATATATGCCAGGCAAAAGGTGTTCGTGTATCACGTGGCATTGTCGGCACTGCTGCGCTTTGATTTGATTTACATTATTTGCTATATCTATGCAAACAGGAGCAACAGTGTCTCATCTTTCGTGTAGTTCTTACCATCCCCGAAAAAAAAACATAAAAATTAACAAAATAAATAGATAAAACTTCAATCTCTACTCACTACATACGAAGCCTTAACTCCCCATTAAAAATCATATTTGCACCGGATGTATCTTAGGGGTTGTAGATGATGCATTTTCAGTAGAATGGCTTCCCTTTGCAGCAGAACGGGATGAACTATTCAGGGAACCACAAGTGTACCAGCCTGAATTAGCCAATATAGATATCAAAGAAAAAAAAATGGTGCCAGTTTCTCAATGTAAGGCCCCAAAGTTTGTTTTTATTTTTTCACGTTTTTACATAAGTGCCTGCCTAGGTAAAGTCGGCAGTGATCTTTTTCACTGATTCATCAGCTAACCTGTATGCATTAATTAATCAGATTAAGCATGACCATCTTCAGGTGCATTGGTGATCTATTAACTGACTTTACCACCTTTATGGGTTGATAGACTATGGTGTTAGACTTGCATGATATTGTTTGTGACTTTTATAGGTGATGTATTTAAGAGTGTTTGTGTATATGTACATGTATATATGTATATATATATATATATATATATTGTATTTTGTGTCTTTTTGTCCAAAACCACTTCCCAGTACTCATTACCCTATTCCGCAGTCCGAACTCTTTACTCTCCATACGCTAACCTGTCCCTGTCTAACCTATATACATATAGAAGTACTATTGTCCATATTGCACACGTTTCTATGTAAAATGTTGACATAGACTGTATTAGCCCAAATAAATTAAAGGGTCTTCAGCGGGTAACTACTCAACATGTTACGGAGCCTTATATATATATATATATATATATATATATATATATATATATATCATATGGTTTACTTCCTCTCGTTTTGTAGGTTGTAGGTAAGTTTGCAGATGCTATATTTGCAGTACTATAACACTGGTGTTTGGAAATTTTTGTGAATGGTCGCCTGAACTTGTTTCAGGCCCAGGCTGAATAAGCCTCCAGATCTGCCTGGGTTCTCTGTTGAAACATACCTCCCTCATGGGTTGACAGTTAAATCGTGTGATACTCTTCGTGACCTATTTCTACACCTGTAAATGCATGTATGAATAGGATACATCCCAAGTTCAAGGGATTTATCTGGAATCCTGCTTTTTTAAATCCCGGAGCGAAGCGTAGGGATTTGAAAATGCAGGATTCCAGATAAATCACGAGAACAAGGGATATATCCTTTTTATACCATGCCTTCTTTGTTTTCATGAATATAAATGCATTTTAAAATGTATTCACCAAAGCAAATCAGTCCTGTGTTGAAATTTAGCCACGGCAATTAAAGCAGGGATATATGTGTAAGCAGGCGACATATATATCCCTTGAGAAAACAAAGGAGGCATGGTATAATTTAATGGGACCACCCTTAAACATGTGTCTTATTGACTGACAACAATGTGCGTCCATTTGGTTGTGCCAATATATTTTATTGTCATTATTTCGTGCACCATTGCGATGCTATGAGCAGGTGTGAAAATACTCTGTTGTGGTATTATTATGTATACTACTATTATATGATTAATGAGTCAACACTGACACCAATTTATCAACAAATATATTACTTATTAACTTACTGTCTTCGTTTGGGGGACGTTGACACACCCACCCCCTCTCAAAAAGCAAGGATTTTTTCACACCTTTGCGATTCGGTTTTTGTAAGTTTTCAGGATAAACCTGCAAAAAAAACCTTGAATAATAATAAGAAATACAATTTTAGTTTAGACAAATACTTAAGGTTTTGGATGTTGCAAGCGGAAAGGTTGGACCTGGTGCATATAAACTGAAGCACCACCAAGTTTAAATGCAGTCACGTGATATTCTAGGATTGGCAGCTTGTGTCATCCTTGTGACACCCACAGCCCAGCTCCAAGATGTCTGCAAAAAGTGTCACGGCGTATCGAGATCGGGGTTAGTAAGGGCAACTTTGAATAACAACCCAATAATGAAAATGTACCAAGTGCAAAATAGCTTTATTGTGAGCAACTATCAGTTTTGAAAATACAAATGGTAAATAATGATCGCTTAAGACTAGGTTCACTACTGGAAAGATCCTTACATAACCATGATGATATTCGTTCCGTGGCTAAAGATCCTGACACTACCATGAAGATATTCGTTAAATGACTGCCTTTTAAGCGGTTAATTGTGTTTGGGCAGGGAGTATGAATTTTCGATTCCACAATCCTCATTAAAATCATCACGATCAATGCCACATTTTTGACTGCAATGTCAACAGTTTTCCTGAGCGCGCTTTGGGTGCACCCAAAGCGCACCCAGGAAAGCTGTTGACCTGGACTATTATATTCTATGTAATTACAAGCATGCCCTTACTTGAAAGAAAGGCCTTTTTGACAAGGGACATAAATATAGTCCCCTAATAAGTCCAAGTACTTCGTTTTAATAATTTGACTTAAGTCGCAGTTCGCATTGAAATAGTTAAAGCTTAGTTTAATTCTATGCAGTAATTGTTGCTCAAGTGCACCACGCCTTTTTCAATTATATACAATGGTCTCAGGAGTTACGAAATTTTATCATGCACTTACTGTCTGTGCACTTGAATAAGTCAAACTTTGGCGAAGTTACCTTCATCCGCACCACATTTGTACACTATAACCATAGCAAGATTTTTTACCAATCAAACCTTGAAGGTGCTACAACCATACACTCTTTTTAAAACAAAATATGTTGCACACATCGAAAATGCTAATGTATATTCACAAGTTAAAATACGTGTATATTTTCACTCCAGGTCAGTGCCTTTATCGCTTCTGTAAATATATTGGCCATGGACAAACCCTTTTTATTTTCTTTTTTAAAGTTGCATTTCTACCACCACAAAAATAAAGTATGATTAACATCTCTCCTTGCTTCCGATTTTGCAGTTTGGTTTCGTCATTCGACTCTCATTGGTCAAAGGACTCATCGTGTGCGAGACACGAGCACGCTCCAAGACGTGTACCAGCAGTAATTGGCACCCACTGTTTTCCTAGTAAACCACATCGGGCATCAGCTTTCCTGTCTGATCCTCGGTGACTAACTCACCGGTGTACACAAACGCCAACTTTGTAAATGTATCGAGTCCAGACTCAACAGCTAAATTACTTTTATACGTTTTTTTGTCAGGCCCAGAAAATTCGGCCCTTAGATCAGCGAACAATTTAAATGATAGGGGTGCAATTTTATGGGCAATTTGTGTGATAGACTTGTCCGCGTTGGGGGTGTGTATGGGTCCCTACAAATAAACAGAAGCCGCGCGGGATAGGTCCGTATGGGCATCAAGGTGTCATGGACACATATGTGTTACATTTCTGATTGAAATCTAATCGGCCCACAACATACCTCTCCGTATCACCGCCACGCACTTCCCGAAAAATCTCTCATCAGACAGTTAGTCCTACTCCTTCATCTTGCGGTCGCCTCAAACTTAGGATGAACATTTTTTTTATTTGATAAGTGGGCAAAACGGTGAAGAATATTAACTATGAGCCAGGTGGGGAGAAAAAGTACGAAGTCAAATGAAGTAAGGTTTGCCACTATTTAAAGAGACGGGCACGAAGATACGCAGGACAAGAGCATTGGATGATGTAGCTATCGTGACAAACACTCGACGCATTGTTTACAGAAGTTATCGTGAAGAATACCAGGTAAACTATTAACTTGTATTGATATTAGATGTGTCATAAGAGAAAAAAACACCCATGCATTTATATTTAGTCTGTAATGTTTATTGACGATAATCTGGAATCGTAAATGTACAATACATCTATAAATACTTAATAATGATTTATAAATATCACGCACATTTGTAAATCGGTGAATTATTTTTCCAGCGTTAAGTAAAATGCCTTTAAAATGCGAGATATTTATTTTTGAGTGACCAGCTACGTTTAAGGACTTTTTCTTAGTCTTGCTTTTGCATAAAATGTGTGTCGTGCGAAATGTGCATGTTGTGCAATTCAAAGGACAAAAAGTCTAATATATTTTTTGCTGTTATTTTCTGTTT